>CAJPEX010000340.1:0-117747 GCA_905338405.1 Notodromas monacha
AGTCCATCATACAGTACAATAACTTGACTAAATTTTTGTAACCATTTATTTATCTTTTAATGGTGCCCTCGAATGGAAAAAATCGGAATATTACGAATATGTACTGTACGCATTTGGGATTACCAAGACTAGCTGATAAAAGCATCAATTATAGAACTGATTTGATGCATTTTGTTCAAAAATCTGGGGCACCAGCATTGATCGAGGCACGCGTTGCGAAAGTATTTAGTAATTTCACAGTCGTGATTACGGTATCTCAATAATCAGAAATTGAAACCATTTTCTGAAACGTGAAATAAATTATATTACATTTTTCTAGCCGTCCAACGAAGCATGTTCTTCCAGCCGTCGAATCGGCATAATTTGCAGGTTTTTTTTGTCTATCATCGAAGAGTGTTTTCCTCCTTTGCCTTAATTATGGATTGTAAATTTTGAAATTAACTTACTCGCTAATGACTGCCACGTAAGACTCCTGTGAAAGGGCACAAGTAAGCTGTGATACGTTCAGGTTTGAGGCAACAGGCTACGACAGCAGCCCAACTTCAGCTAGGGTATTTCTTTGCCGCAGACTAAGGTGTAGGAGCTATGTCGCATCTGATCATTTTCCGAGGAGACTTTCACGTTGTCGTGGAGCCAGCTTATCTATGAACACCGCGGAAGAATGAATAGCATAGACATGTTGTAAGCGGTGCGAATGCTCGAAGTACCAACTGGACGTACGAGTATTAATCATGGTTATCTTCAGCCAAATTGTCGGATGATACGCGAACATAGCATGAGTAGCGGTTTTGTTTTTTGGGCGCCTCGTTGTTTATGATTGGTGCGTTATGCCCGGGCTTTTCAACTGGTGGTACGCGTACTATGGTGGTAGGTCAGGTTTTAGGCGAGAATTTTCCATTGCACAAGTATATTTTGAGAGAATTGATGCATAAGCGGAAGCAGAGAAACATTTCATAAAGATGCCTTATTGTTCGAAACGTCAGGAGGAAGATGAAGCATAGATTTGCGGGAAAGGAAGGCCATGGAAAATCCAGCAGTTGGAAGTTGTAGTTTAAAAATGCGTCTTTGTTAGAAAAAAATTTGATCAAGAATCGAATCGCAATATCCGCGGTACAAGCGCGGACTATTGGCAGTACTTGGTCTAAGTGGTACTCAAGCTCCGAAAGATGTGCCATTCGGAAAAAAGAAAGGCCGAAAAGTCTGCTGCGTGCCACGAGAGACTGTTGAGCATCCGCCGAAATTTAATTTTTCTGCCATTTCCGTGGATTTCACTCACCTCCACGGTTTCTTCACTAGACACAAGCTCAATGATGAGCCTGGCCTTGGTGCCAACCTTGACCTGGAGTGAGGGAATCAAACCGTGGAGTATCTGTGGCGCCCTCGACTTCGTGATCGATGTTGCCGTCGACACGCAAAAATTGGACGCATGTCTCTTCATTCCCGCTTCGAATGACACTTGGTATGCGCCAGCGTCCGAAGGCACGGAACCCAGCACCTTCAGGCTCACCCTCGCACCATCTACACTCGGTATGTGCCGTCGATCGGGATCAATGATTTTGCCGTCCTTCGACCTATATTTTGTAAATATTTTCAAGACACGAGGATCAGATATTCACGAACAATCTGAAGAGATGTGGCACGAGAAATCGACGTCTTTTGCTTAGCATTCCTCATGTCCCATAAAATGCTGTGTCTGTACTCCATCCATTGCATCGGACGGCATTCTGTAAGAGTTGCGGAACAATTGTTTTTATCTTTGTTTTTGGCGCACTCAAGTATCGCTTCCGGTCTTTTTACCAAGTCTTCTACACTTTACCTAACGAAGCCATTCATCATCCTGGGAGAGGATGAATTTCGGTTGCACCTCAAGCACGATGAGTGACAACACTGTTTCACTGCAAAATTACGGTAGGTATTTCCAAACTGACGATTCGGTTGAAAGCGTAAAATGTATCGTGGTACAATTAGTAAAATTATCATGAGAGCGGTACCTCACATCCCCAGGTGAGTAACAGACCAAGCAAAATAAATGTATCTCTCACAGCGAGCATCGGTTGATGAGCGAATCTTGGAAATCTTTACTTAAATTGCAGTCTCATTCTAACTACAGTATATCAGCACATCATAAATCCTCACACTAGAGATGATATTTAGCTGCATATGAACGCGCGATATCGAGCAGCATATAATCAACATTTGAATCTCAGTAATCGGAATTCCGTAAATTGCTGACGATTGAAAAAAATGACGTCAATGAAAATGACGTTGATAGTTGTTTGGATTTATTTTACAGAAGTTCATTTATTTTATGAACCTGCCGTTCTTCTTTTTTTTTTATCTGCTGTCGCTTGACAACTCTTAGAGCAAAAGAATGGCGATTTTACTCCAGAAGAAAGAGGATTATTAGAAAATGGGAGGGGGAAGATTCTGAAACCCTAAACATGACAAATTTTATAAGTTTAATTTCTGCAGAGCAGTAGTTTTGAATCTACACACATCAATAAGGCGCGAAATTTCCTTTTGAATTGAATACTACATTAGTAAATTTAATCAAAGATTAGCTCACAAGAATTATATATGTAGTCATAATTTAAAAACCATATATTTTTCATTAACTAAATCAAGAGGAACAAATATCTTCGACTTTATACGAATTCCAGTTCTCCCAAATTCGAGTTTGAAAAAGCTTGAAGACTGAAATTGCGAGCACTGATTCTTATTCTTTTTTTTTTTTTATAAATTATGTATATTTTTATTTTGCGACAGCCATCAGCACGGTGAATATCAACTGGATGCCAACCGTTTTCGTTATTTCGACAGGATCCCCTAGAACGACGAGGGCCAGCAAATCACGAGGCAGTACAAGCGGTTCTTTTCAAGTCCCAGACCTCTCCATGAAGTACCCTCGTCGACTAATAGCCAAGTGCGAAAAATATTGCTCACAAAGTACACAAGAAACCAGTGAAAGAAACATCTGGAAGCAACGTTTTGTGGGTTTTACTCACCATGTAAACGCTGACGCTAGGTTCTGGGATAACGTGGCATCTACGAGAGTGGCTGACAGTTCGAAATCCTTCCCGAGCTCAATGTTCAAGTCTTTCAATGAACAATCCCAAGCTAGACATACAAAATATAAAAAAGACGAAAATGTGAGTATTTTGGTCTCGTTCAAGATATCTGCGTATTTCTAAGAGTATTTTTGTTTAAATCAAGGCTCCTCTAATTTCTTGTACAACATTTTGGGGGCAATTTTTCGTCTCAAAGTAAGCTCACAAAAATTAATTTGGAGCATGCGAAAAAAAAAATTTTTCCAAATAAACAAAGAAATTCCTTGGTACCGTACAATTCGTCAGCCTTGCCATTGGTCCAAAACATTTCCAAACATTATTTCGAGCAATTTGTATAACTTCTTCCCACAAGTCACAACCCGTCGGTCAACTTTTTGGGAAGCAAAATGTAATGTCGCAATTGAGACCAATCCACTTTTACTTATGGACATGAACTGGTAAATGCCGATCCTAATTTTTTATATTTAATAATAGTTAAATAAGTCCGTATTGCAACGAATTTGTAAAATGCAGTACAGTATAGCATTGTAAAAAGAACGAATTTTCGGGGACACAAAAATTCATCCTAAATCCTAAATTCAATCCTAATTTGTTTATATTTAGTCATTGGCTCATTGAGCCTTACTTCTTCATTGTAGGTAATTCTGATCTTGAAAAAAAGCACTGACCCAAAACTCGGAGGTTAGCATGTGATGAAATTTATTTCTGTGCATCTAAATTTAGGTGTTTTGAATAATGTTTTGATTATCTGATCCCCTCTGATTTTTTTGAAGCACCATTATTTTTCTCCCAAACTCAACTGCAAAAAACTCGTCAGAATAATGGAGAAGGCATCCCTCTAAACAAAAATTTTCCTGATATCAGTGGTACACAAATGTATATACCCCATTAATTTTTCCTCTCATATCCAATTGAGAAGAATGTGATTACTGTAATTTGATCATTAAAAAATGAATATGAGACGAGTAGACCATGTTTCGTTGAGCTACAATTACAAGTTCGTACTGTATGTTATTTACGAGTTGTTTAAGAAACCTCTGATAAAAAATGTTACCGCTATAGTGAGAACAAAAATTTCAGTAAGGACGAAGTCCCCGAAAATTCGTTCTTTTTACAATGCTATACTGCATTTTACAAATTCGTCGCGATACGGACTTATTTAACAATTCTAACTATTCAATGCTACCCCTGCCTCAAATTTAAGAAAATCCATTTACTGTAAAATTTGTTTCAATTGTATTCTTTTTCACAGAATTTGATCAGTACGTGTATATGTTTCCGAATAGAACATTCGGATTTTATGTGTACTTGTGGGGCATTGCAGCCATCAAACGACTCTGTTCCATCCCAGATTGGGTGCTAAGAACCGCCCCTATGGCCTAATTTTCTTAGCTTCAATCTGAAAAAGGGGGACTCGTTAGAGGGAAAATGTTTCTTCAATTTAAAAACATTCAGCGAGACATTCATATTACTGAAATAACCCGGCATTATTACTTCAATGCTTTCGATGCGATGTGAATTTTGACATAAGCTGTCTGAATGCGGATTAAATGAATGCGCAAATTTTCCGAAGCTTCCTCAAGTTCATGATTTTCTGTTGATTTTTCTTCTGCGAGAACAGCATATTTCTTTACTAGTTCCTCTTCCTGACGTGCGTACTTGAAATAGCGCCCTCATCAAAGTTGTATCCCGAGAGTTTTACAGGTGAACACTGAAAATAAGTAAGTCAGAGAGGCTGATGATTTTTATTCTAACATACGACAGAAAAACTTGGTGAAGATTGATTCCTGTGGATTAAAATCAAGAATAAAACACTTTAATTAACTTTTAAATCTTTTGTCCTAGATGACCCTTTCCTGTGAGAACTAATCCCGATGCAAGACCGATTCCACAGCAGGGATAAAAGTGCACAAGCGTGAGGATATAAACGGGTAATTCAAGGTTTTCCGTGGCTTAGAGCGATGAGATCCGGTGATTTCTACTTTTGACGCTAGAAGTTAAAGGTGTGATCCTTTCCATCCAGATACAACTTTTCAACTTCTCAGGGCGTGAGATGAAATCCACGTGTACCCGCTAATATGCCACCAGCATCACGCACTAACGGAAGGACCCGAGTCTAATTCGCTGTTATACGACAAGCCCACTGCTGTGCTTAACACGTCTATGCACGCTTCGGATGCTCGCTACCCATCCTTGCGGTTCTTCGACACGCGGAGAGTCATTTGAGGAAAATATGGTCCCACCTTTCCCAGATACTGCGGCTTCGTCCTGCGAGAAGAACTTCGTGCTGTTGGACGAACTTTTCGTCCGCAACGTGGCAGGGGGAGAGTAGAATTCTGGGCTTGGAGTGCGTCGTTTTGGGCGTCCGTTGGACAGCAAACCTCGCGGGGTCTCGCACGGGGGCTCGTTCCCGTCTTCTTCCGCCCCGCCGCCGTCCACGAAGCTGCAGAATTCAGAGGCGCTGCTTTCGCCATCTGGAATGAAGATTTTCAACAAGAAACCTTACATCAACCTCTATTCAAAATCGGAATTTGCAACCCCTCATGTCAGGCCGGTAACTGACTAAGGGTTAAATGAAAAGTTAAGAAATAGCTCAGCCATGGATTTTGGGCCTCAGAGTGGGAGCCATACACAACCCTCATCTCTTATTCAGAAGAGGTTGTGTCTCNGTGGCTGACAGTTCGAAATCCTTCCCGAGCTCAATGTTCAAGTCTTTCAATGAACAATCCCAAGCTAGACATACAAAATATAAAAAAGACGAAAATGTGAGTATTTTGGTCTCGTTCAAGATATCTGTGTATTTATAAGAGTATTTTTGTTTAAATCAAGGCTCCTCTAATTTCTTCAAACGGGATACAATTATGTACAACGTTAGGGAGGCAATTTTTCGGCTCAAAGTAAGCTCACAAAAATTAATTTGGAGCATGCGAAAAATAAAACAAAACTTTCCAAGTAAACAAAGAAATTCTTTGGTACCATACAATTCGTCAGCCTTGCCATTGGTCCAAAACATTTCCAAACATTATTTCGAGCAATTTGTAACTTCTTTCCACAAGTCACAACCCGTCTGTCAACTTTTTGGGAAGCAATATGTAATGTCGCAGTTGAGACCAATCCACTTTAACATGAACTGACATGAACTGGTAAATGTCAATCCTAATTTTTTATATTTAATAATGGTTAAATAAGTCCATATTGCAACGAATTTGTAAAATGCAGTATAGCATTGTAAAAAGAACGAATTTTCGGGGACACAAAAATGCATTCTAAATCCTAAATTCAATCCTAATCTTTTTATATTCAGGCATTGGCTCATTGAGCCTTACTTCTTCATTGTAGGTACATTCTGATCTTGAAAAAAAGCACTAACCCAAAAATCGGAGGTTAGCATGTGATGAAATGTATTTCTGTGCATCTCAATTTAGGTGTTTTGAATAATGTTTTGATTATCTGATACCCTCTAATGATTTTGAAGCACCTTTCTTTTTATCCCAAACTCAACTGCAAAAAAATAAATTTGGGTGGTCAGAATAATAGAGAAGGCCTCCCTCTAAACAAAAATTGTCCTGATATCAGTGGTACACAAATGTATATGCCCCATTAATTTTCCCTCTCATGTCCGATTGAGAAGAATGTGATTACTGTAATTTGATCATAAATTATGAATATGAGACGAGTAGACCATGTTTCGTTGAGCTACAATGACAAGTTCGTACTGTATGTCATTTACGAGTTGTTTAAGAAACCTCTGATAAAAAATGTTACCGCTATAGTGAGAACGAAAATTTCAGTAAGGACGAAGTCCCCGAAAATTCGTTCTTTTTACAATGCTATACTGCATTTTACAAATTCGTCGCAATACGGACTTATTTAACCATTCTAACTATTCAATGCTACTCCTGCCTCAGATTTATGAAAATCCGTTTACTGTACAATTTGTTTGAATGGTATTCTTTTTCACAGAATTTGATCAGTTCGTGTATATGTTTCCGAATAGAACAATCTGATTTTATGTGTACTAGTGGGACATTGCAGCCATCAGACGACTCTGTTCCATCCCAGATTGGGTGCTAAGAACCGCCCCTATGGCCTAATTTTCTTAGCTTCAATCTGAAAAAGGGGGACTCGTTAGAGGGAAAATGTTTCTTCAATTTAAAAACATTCAGCGAGACATTCATATTACTGAAATAACCCGGCATTATTACTTCAATGCTTTCGATGCGATGTGAATTTTGACATAAGCTTTCTGAATGCGGATTAAATGAATGCGCAAATTTTCCGAAGCTTCCTCAAGTTCATGATTTTCTGTTGATTTTTCTTCTGCGAGAACAGCATATTTCTTTACTAGTTCCTCTTCCTGACGTGCGTACTTGAAATAGCGCCCTCATCAAAGTTGTATCCCGAGAGTTTTACAGGTGAACACTGAAAATAAGTAAGTCAGAGAGGCTGATGATTTTTATTCTAACATACGACAGAAAAACTTGGTGAAGATTGATTCCTGTGGATTAAAATCAAGAATAAAACACTTTAATTAACTTTTAAATCTTTTGTCCTAGATGACCCTTTCCTGTGAGAACTAATCCCGATGCAAGACCGATTCCACAGCAGGGATAAAAGTGCACAAGCGTGAGGATATAAACGGGTAATTCAAGGTTTTCCGTGGCTTAGAGCGATGAGATCCGGTGATTTCTACTTTTGACGCTAGAAGTTAAAGGTGTGATCCTTTCCATCCAGATACAACTTTTCAACTTCTCAGGGCGTGAGATGAAATCCACGTGTACCCGCTAATATGCCACCAGCATCACGCACTAACGGAAGGACCCGAGTCTAATTCGCTGTTATACGACAAGCCCACTGCTGTGCTTAACACGTCTATGCACGCTTCGGATGCTCGCTACCCATCATTTCCTTGCGGTTCTTCGACACGCGGAGAGTCATTTGAGGAAAATATGGTCCCACCTTTCCCAGATACTGCGGCTTCGTCCTGCGAGAAGAACTTCGTGCTGTTGGACGAACTTTTCGTCCGCAACGTGGCAGGGGGAGAGTAGAATTCTGGGCTTGGAGTGCGTCGTTTTGGGCGTCCGTTGGACAGCAATCCTCGCGGGGTCTCGCACGGGGGCTCGTTCCCGTCTTCTTCCGCCCCGCCGCCGTCCACGAAGCTGCAGAATTCAGAGGCGCTGCTTTCGCCATCTGGAATGAAGATTTTCAACCAGAAACCTTACATCAACCTCTATTCAAAATCGGAATTTTCAACCCCTCATGTCAGGCCGGTAACTGACTAAGGGTTAAATGAAAAGTTAAGAAATAGCTCAGCCATGGATTTTGGGCCTCAGAGTGGGAGCCATCCACAACCCTCATCTCTTATTCAGAGGAGGTTGTGTCTCAGCATCCCAGGCTCATCACAGGTCCCCTGGATTCCCATCGCTCCATCAGCATCACCAAAGATCACCACATGGACAACAGGATAAGAGAGAACTGACTGCAGATTGACTAAGAGACTGAGATAGTGAGAAAGGAATGCTTGATTCACAACTGAGAATAAAGACTTGGAAAAGACTGAAAGAAAACTGTTTGACTGAGTATAATGCCCTTTTATCCAGGCCAGAATAACCCTGGGATTGAGCCAAGAGCAACCTAGTTGACCCTGGCTAAATCCCGTTTCCAGGCAGGTTTTCCACTCTGCCAAAGTTGCCCCTTCAGGGCCGAAAAGTTGCTTTGGAGCGCGTCCCGCCACGTGCGCTTTCCTTCCACGTAAGCTGTGGCGCAGGCAGGACTCCAACCTGCTGACGCCACACAGCACCTTGGCCTGGCGCTGGTTTGCGACCCGACACCTCATGCTTTATTCAGTGTCTGATTTTTGCGCATAGACCAGTTTTTATACAGTATTTCAAGGAAAATTAAGGACGATTTGTATGATCAGATCATTCCAATTGATNGGCCTGGCGCTGGTTTGCGACCCGACACCTCATGCTTTATTCAGTGTCTGATTTTTGCGCATAGACCAGTTTTTATACAGTATTTCAAGGAAAATTAAGGACGATTTGTATGATCAGATCATTCCAATTGATTTTTTCTTTCATTTTGTATCTTCCAGCCCTATTTTTCTAATAACCAGCTACCCGATTTTAACACCGTGGATGATGAAAGGAAGAAAAATCCGTGCATATTCAATAACCCACCCCTTCATGCATGAGTGATTTCCGCATTGATTTTTTAAGGGTCCCCGTAAGCCGTAAGATATCAGTGCATACAAATGCCTTAAGACCAAACCTTTCCGATGAATACCCCTGAATTAGTGATCTGCAGGTGGCATTGGTGTGGGGAAAACTTTTTTTTAGCGAACTTAGCGCGGAAATCCGATACATTTCTTATAATTGCATGGGAATAATTCTGACTTGTTTTTCAATCCCATGTGAGCTTCCTCATTGTTATAACTATCTCTATCAGACTTCGGCTGCCTAACTCTCAGGCAACTCTGCCTAACTCTGTGGCACTGCAAGTTTCTTTGGATGAAGCAGTCCACGATAATGAAAATTTCATGAATCCGAGGGCGTTATTCCTTCGAATTACTGAAACTATGGTACAGAGGCCTGGCGCTGGTTTGCGACCCGACACCTCATGCTTTATTCAGTGTCTGATTTTTGCGCATAGACCAGTTTTTATACAGTATTTCAAGGAAAATTAAGGACGATTTGTATGATCAGATCATTCCAACTGATTTTTTCTTTCATTTTGTGTCTTCCAGCCCTATTTTTCTAATAACCAGCTACCCGATTTCAACACCGTGGATGATGAAAGGAAGAAAAATCCGTGCATATTCAATAACCCACCCCGTCATGCATGAGTGATTTCCGCATTGATTTTTTAAGAGTCCCCGTAAGCCGTAAGATATCAGTGCATACAAATGCCTTAAGACCAAACCTTTCCGATGAATGCCCCTGAATTAGTGATCTGCAGGTGGCATTGGTGTGGGGAAAACTTTTTTTAGCGAACTTAGCGCGGAAATCCGATACATTTCTTATAATTGCATGGGAATAATTCTGACTTGTTTTTCAATCCCATGTGAGCTTCCTCATTGTTATAGCTATCTCTATCAGACTTCGGCTGCATAACTCTCAGGCAACTCTGCCTAACTCTGTGGCACTGCAAGTTTCTTTGGATGAAGCAGTCCACGATAATGAAAATTTCATGAATCCGAGGGCGTTATTCCTTCGAATTACTGAAACTATGGTACAGTCTCTCGTATTTAAGGCACGGAAGTTCTCCAACTCTTCCGAAAATCGAAAAACTTCATAAATAAAAAATAATGCATTGTGGCTTAGAAAATGTTTTATTTATGCTAGAGTCTCCAATTCTTTAACTTATCGCACACTAGAGAACCCAAATTGCAACGATTGTTTTCTTTCTCCTGGATACTCAAAGATCACAGATACTCGATTATATAAAAAAGATAGAAAATTTCTAATAAATTATGACGTGAATTGATCTCAAGGCGAATCTCGAAAAGCTGGGCGATCACCAGTCGAACATTTCTTCCAAAGTCCGCGTTGTGCAGTTGATAGCTTCACCGATTACTCGTGATACTTATCGTTGTTTCTTGTGCGTTTTAGCCTCATGACAAGTACATTTCCAAACACCATGTCCACATTGAATTTGAATCAAAGATGCATCAGCTTTTAACCCGCTAGAATTAACCTCCAGACCTGCGAATAGGGGGTTTATTCGAAACGTTTGAAGCTGGCACACTGCCACGGATTCGTAAATATAGTTTTATTGTATTCTGTGTGCCCATAGGTAAAGCCGAAGACTGGAATATGCAATATTTTGAGCTAGAGACCCAGGGTCTGCACATTAATAGTATTCCATGCTGAGGATGCTTTAAGGAACATGCTCATGCTTGACTTGACTTGACACCCACCTCTGTCTCGCCGTCGCGCACTGCTGGCCGACGCCGTCGGACAAGCCACGAACTCCTCGTCGTCGTCCGACGGCAGCATGCTCGAGGAAATCGTCGTTTCGTCGGATATCATGACTAAAGAACGTCACCGGTCTTGTTTCAATTCTTGTGTGACGTCGCCCGTGGTTCCAGCCCTCCCGTCACGATTTTCCTGTCGAAAACGAGGGCGTTGCGGGGAATCTCAGGCAGCGTAAAGCGCACATGCATACCGCTGGCGGAGATAACTCCGCGACGAGTTTCTTCTTAGCGACTCTCCGCGCCCGGCAGACCAGACCTCGACGCACCTGAAAGACGAGAGAGGGGAAAAAAAGTTTCGTCGGTTATAGAAATTCGACTGGGAACTGATCCAAAACAGATCGCGTTCGGTACGGGCGTTGCTGGAGAAGGCAGAACGTCACTCGGAACGCGATACGAAGACCTGAGCTCGCGCAGGCATCAACACAAACACTGTCGGAGGAAACCTCCAATTTCTGGCCGGAACCAGGAATTCAACACATCAGACAGTTCTGCCTTAGATGATTTTTAATTTTTTTTCTGTCTTTCGAAAGCAACATAGGAACAGTAAGGTATGGAGAGAGAGAGCGAGACCATCTACATCTCAGTTGCGACGAGTCAGCTTCCCAGGCTGGCTTTTGTCCCCTCCGGTGTCCGAGCATGTGTTGCTAGTGACACGGAGAGACGCTACGACTAGTTAAATCTTGAAGCATTTCTCGTTGGAAAGGACTTTCTTGAAGCGCGTCCGTTTGAGTAAACTCGCTTCTTTCAACGAGCTTCTCGACGCTCCCCGGAACACCAGCATTTCGCCGGCCTGCCGCCGACCCCCGCGATTCCAGATTGTTATAATTTCTGCGACCCATGCACGAGTGCCAGTGGAATGTCGAACATCTCGCGGTCGGAAACCACTCCACTATGTCACTCCGGAAGGAAGATTTATGCGCTTGAGAGACCGAACCATCTTACTTTATTTTTCGGCCGTGCCTTCACCGAGAACTTGCTCACTGGATGCTAACAAAGTTGGTTCTTCTTCAATATTTCAAACAAAATCTTACGCGTGAGATAAAACGGTCTCGAATGAAAGTTCTTCAATGAAACGAAGCTTTGCACGAAATAAAGTTGTGCGAAATGAAGTTCTACAAATTAAAGCATTCGCAGCTTGAATAGCTTAAGATTCCTCGGTCCATCAGGGTGTTCCCGAAAGAAGAAAAATTTAAATATTGAATGCGGTACAAATTGGATGGGAAAAAATATATTTTTAAAATCTGGGCCACTCCGCTGGAAGTAAGACGCATTCTTTGAGAACCTCTCGTCATTAGACGCACATGAGTCGATCAGGTTGACTTGCTTTTCCATTTTTATAATCATTCATTTTGATCACGGGATTCATACAGAGAGAAGATTTTCTCAGGACACGTGGAAAAGCAGCAGCTGGGAATGTCATATTTTTTCTGCGCTGAAGAGATTGCAGAGTGGAGCATGAAAGCGACAAACGAGCTCAATGATTCAGCTAGCTGGCTGGCGAGTGCATTTTGTTTCGCACTTCCTCCGCGAAACACCGCAAGAGATCACGCATAGTTGTGGGCACTATGCCACCCCTACCAAGGCCGAAGGAAAACGTGAGACCTGCTTCGAATTCGTCGACAGCGGAAAGAGCGAATTCTGCGGAAAGAATTCGCACTTGGTTCCTGTCCGCAAACGCGCCCGAGAAGCTTTTCCGGACAAACGTACATCGGACAGTTGATTGATCCCAGGCTTTCATTCAAAATGTAATGCGCACATAAACATCAAATGCTCGCGCTTCATTACGTCTTTCTCACAAGGGTGAGAACGTGCCCTTTCCTCGCTAGCAAATTTCAAACCTCTTTCGAAGCTAGCAGTACAGCAAAATTCACGCAAGGTACCGTGACTCACCGAATCAAACCATGGAGTTTTCGTTGAAGTGAACTTGACTGAATCCCAGCCATTTTTTTCATATAAGTCTTGTCAAATATTGAATTATTTTGTAGGTACAGTATTTCAGGAAAAATATATTTGTGTCTCAGCTCATCTTTGAATGAGACATGGACTTTGCAACGGTAAGTTTTCAAAAAAACTACTTCACGTAATCCTAAAACATTATAATTCATCGAACGAGGAGATTTTCATAGCTTATTGCAAAAGATCGTTTCAATTTCATAAAATGTACATCACTATGTGTTCATCTTTTCTAAAAGTTTTCTTTGGTTCACTTCTGTATAAAGAAATACAATTTGCCCTTTCGGTGAAAACTAACTTTGTGATCGAAAACTTAATTTGAAATGAATAAGTGCTGATTTTAAACAGTTTATTATCTTTGTGAAACTATATTCTCCAACAAAATTACATTCCTGATTATTCTAAAAAGAACAGTCTCGATTTTTCGGTACAACAAATCTTCTTCGGGTCACTGCAGGGAGTTCGTTGAAACAATTTACCGTCATCTTTTGTGCTTTCCTTCATCTATTGCACATGCAGAGAAAATGTATAAGATATGTATCCTTTCAAGTCGTGAACATTCTTCATCATTTCGAATGGTTAATTCATTGCCAAATTTTTAATTGAATTTTAAGCCAAGAAAAGTATAAATACAGTATATTAAAATTCAAAGACAAAATATCACGAAAGACAGACAGTAATGCTCGTACCATGGGATTGAGAAAAAATAAACTTGTGTTCTGTTTATCCATAAAAGCTACGGTCTCAAAGATAGTAACAGATTGGCTGTAGCTATACGTACGTCTGTCACCAGCCACCTCATCTTAGGAGTGCATGAATAGAATGTTTATCAAGCTAACTGTAAAGAGTGTTGTATCAATGACAGAACAAATAACGGAGGAACTATGGTGCTATTATATGCACCACAGAAAAGTTAAATCGAGTTTCATCTCGATGCGTCATAAGCGACAAGACTAAATGATAACTCAGGTGAACGAAGAACTCAAAATGAAGAAAGTTTTCGAGGCTTGAACTAAAGAAAAATTGCATCATTGAAGTTCGGCATTTATGTTGTAAACATACGTACGTGTTGCGACCACCAAAAAGAGCATCAAATTTTGAAAATACTCAGGAAAACGAAATCAATAAAGCAGAAACGACATGTTTTAAAAGCCAAAGGGAAGAAAAGAGAGAAATCATAAATTTTGTTTATTGTGCTTGAAGATTCTCGGATGAGCCAGGTCCTAGTCAATGTCTCCATCTGACCCATCACCAACTTCACTCAAGAAGGCACAAGAATTAAAAATGTATGATGACAGAAATGTATCCAAGAATCAAAATGCGGAATTAGTTTTGAATACTGCACCTAGAATATTAGTGTTTTCAAAATGTGAACAATTACATCTCGTAAAACCCCGGATATTTATGGATTTTTATGGATTTTTCAAAATACTGATGCTTGCCAAGTCAAGCTTCTATGGGATTTTGAGGTTTGTATGAAAGAGAGTCAATAATTTTGTATGCTTGCCATGAAGAAAATTGAACAAAAATCTAAATTTATCTTTGCGAAAAAGAAAAAAGTTCTTTTTTTCTTCGTCCGAAGTGATCACGGATTCCCGATCACGAGTACAGTATTCCGAAAGAAATTATTAGTAATTATGCAGGAAGCCAAATCTTATTCTTTAAAAATATGCTCAAAAGTAATTTACTGCAATCAATCCAAATTAGAATAAAATGGAAAATGGTAAGGCTTGCTGCAGGGAACTTCGAGCTCTGAAGCAATAGCAAACGCGCATTCATGAGAGAAACGTAAAGAACATGACTTCGGGTATTGCGGAACTGCTGAAGGGAACAGGATCAAGTTAGGATTTATACAAAAAAGTTGCAAGAAAATAAGTACGAGAATCGCGAGCTACTTTTCGGCATGAAACTGGAATGTAAGTGGGTCTCAAAAAGCAGAAAGTTATGATGGAGGTTTTTTTTAACTCAGACTTTACACGGCATTTTTCACCCTCGCCGAAGTCAAAAGTACTTTATATTCTTGCAGGGTGACGTTCTTGAGACTGATCATAATAGTGGGGACACTTTTAAAGGAACAAAAATAAACAAGCCCGAGAAGTGATGAAAATTTGACGATCAAAAGGTCTTTTGTTCAGAAGATTATCCGACCGGTTAGGCCCTTTAAAAGCAGATCACTTCATGTAGGGCCTGCCTCGTTAAGGGAATAATGAATGCTATATACTGGTGAAATTTTAACGATGAATACAATCCATTTAATGTTATAATGAATAAATTTGCGAATGGTTTACAGCTTCCGTAGAGTAGGGAAAGCACTGAACAGTTCTCTTACCAGAGGTACAAAATGAAGTGGCAGACTCAAGTTCGAGGTGTGGCGGTTCAAAAGTTATTCCGAACATTTAGTCTCTTACAAGGAATACCATTACAATGAATTTTGCATTAAACCGAATTTTTCCAGGTCCAACCGAAACTACATACAGGTAAATTCCTATATAAATCTTGTTGCAAAAAAATTTCGCTGCATGTTTAATGATAAGAATTACTTCTTCATGGTTTTTCTGAAGTTTTCCTCATAAAGTACTGTAATCACGATAAAAAATTTAATTCCATTGTTGTGAGAAATGTGTGATTCTCCTTACAAACGTTGTTGCTTTGTTCCATTAAGTTGATTTTTTCCAGAAAAATCAGATGTGAATTAATTGATCCATTATTTGAAAGATTTGCAATTCCTCGTGGAAATCTGGGTATAAGGAGTTTCTGAGTCACTAGAAGTTTGTTGTAACGAGTTTTTACATGTTTTGACACCAAATGAATACCGGCCTTACGCAAAGAAATCTTCTAATCCTCCTTCTTGAACAAAATCATCAAATTTTGCGAAATCCCATTCCAAATTTCTCCAGTTTGAAACAGAAGAATGTGAAAAATGTTAGATTTACGAGTCAAAGACATTAAATGGTAAAATCTAACCCTGCTATAAGAGACAGACGGTAAACAACATAAATTCTCGAGTGTTACATGAATTTCATCGGGGAAATGGTTCCGTTTTTGGCAAGGGGAAGTGACTTTGATCGCAGCCTTTCTAAAACGTTTCATCGTGTCTCATTACGAAAACGAACAACAAAGGCGCATTATCTTTTAATTAAAATCCAAATACGATACAGTAGAATAATTCAGCCAAGTGTAATGCAAATTTCAGTGCCCTTTTTATTGCCTTCATATCTGATTTTTTGTCATAGGCTTGGCATGAATCGAATAGTTGACCAAACCCACCCAGTAAACTGATGATCTTAATCGAATTATTTGTGACTGAAAAGCGAAATGCTTTCGCGTAAAACATCCTCAAGAAATATGATTTGAGTAACAGATGAAAAACACGACGGTGCTCCTTCCGTTGCGGAATCCCTCCGGAATCCGTCAGCAGAGAGCTTATTGTTTCATAGTCAGAGATGGATTTTACAGATGTATCCTTCGTGTCCGAAACATGCAGCAATTAATGCTCTACAAATTCTGGAGGAGAATTTTCTTTGAATGTGGACGTTGGTTCGAAGATTATCTGACAAATTAGTGGAGGCATGCATACGAATTATGCCGAACCAGATGCATGATACAGTCAACACAAATGTAAAAATTATTCGTACCACCCAGACACAGAGATACATTGAACGAATGTTTGAACGTTTCATGTGCAGGAAAACAAGACCCCATGAAACTGTAACTGAATTGTTTCTCCGTCAGTTTATGCCAAAGGCATAATATTCTAACCGAACTTTCTTTTTTTTCGATATACGAAGAAATTGATCACTTCGGACCATCCGTGGGATTATAGCCTTCGAGGCTTCCGAATGCCAAAAAGGAAAGACTGAAGTACAGTAACAATATTTGATTTTAGAAGTTATAGAATTTTAATTACACCCTCGAACCATACAATGCGTATACATTTAATTCTAAATCATCAATCGCAATTTATTTTCTGCAGCCCCAACCATAGCGAGATCAAAACTCTATTTTGCTCTATACTCTACTCTAATTCTATACTCTAATTTGTGGAAGAGAAGGATTGAATTTTTCATGGAAACGTTAAGATTGGGGGTTTTAACATTTAGCAGGAATCAAAGATTTTAAAAGCGAAAGCAAACCTGTCTTCCTCATCATCCACGCATATACAGACAATCCAAATAAGAAGTTTTCAAGCAAAAAAATTGTAAATTAGCTTCAAAAGAGTGCATCAAATACGAAAGTTTTTGTCCTTGTTGGAATCACGAATAAAAAACGCGGACATAAACAGAGTCTGTAGAAAGAGGAGATTTTTTTCTCAAAACATTAAATTGCTTACCTATTATGTAAGACGATTTGGTTATCCTGGCATATGCAAATGACGACGCCATGTCAATGATGATCCCTACTCTATATCATCACATTCATTCATAGCCATAAACACCTTCCACTGATTCCGGCATTCAATGTGTCGTTGATCGTTCGATCCTTCCAGCTACCCTAAAACGGTGACGTATTCCGCGGCGACTCGAGCAGGAAAAAACTAATGTACAGTACTGTACTTTATATAACTCTACCGCGAGAAAACCCCAAAACAAATTTGAAACTTCGCCGTTGACGTCTGGGAATGAAAAATTCACTCTTGATCATAAATCCCACTGTCACTGGCACTGAAAATATCCTATTTCGTCTTTACGCATCACTTTCGATCGGCTGGCACGCACCCGACGGTCGCTTCGACACGACTCGGTTACTGGCATGAACTCGCGGACAAGCCACAGTGAGATCGAGCCAAGACCTGTCCGGACGGTGGCCCATTGTCTCGTCAAACTAAACGTCGTTACACACCCTGGATGACTGCGGAGCGAGCGAAAAACTGCGCCAAACATTGGTTCACCTAGGACTGATGCGCAACGGTAACTGAACAGCGCTCTTCGCGGCACTGATATGAACTCGCAACGAGGTTTACGTGAGTTGCATCCATCAAGTTGATTGTCCCCTGGATGAACAGCAGTTATTCAATTTTCGGATATCGGATGTAAGATGTGTGGGGGTTAGATCGTGTCGACCGACTGGCTCGTAGGAGTAACTCCCTCGCGTTCCCCTCTCCAATAGTATTCTGTCGGACACGGCGTGGTTCTACCGTGGCAAAGATTCAAACGTCCCGATCATTCCCGAAATAAACCGTACGAGTCAAAAAGAAGTAGGTCAGTGTTAAACAGAAAAAAAAGAACGGGGAACATGCGAGGGAGAACGACTTTTTTTTAGCTCTATCCTTCGCCAGCTCAGCCATTCATTACTCCTCTCCTGCGTATGCATGTTCTGCTCGTCCGGCGTTCGGCGCGTCTTTTGGGCTGTTCATGCTCTTCTCTCCAATCCCACGACGAAGCTGTCGACGTCCAAGCAGCTACAAACTAAATTATTTCAGGGTCAGAGCACGGTGAGAGCCTCTCCCCGTCACGCCGCACGTACTAGAACTTTTCTCTGCCGTTCCTCGACATTCCCCGCAATAATGTTTCAAACTAAGCTGAGCAATGAAACGGATGTCACGATTGTTTGGTGAGCATCATAAATCGCACCTAGCTATCCAAGTTTTCGGCGAATGTTTTGCTGTATATACTGTGCAGTACTGTATACTCATTTGGTCGCGGTCGACAGCACGGACCTATTTCCTTTTTGGAAGATGTGAATGTTACTGCTGCCGATGCCGAGGAAAATCTGTTTTCTATTCCGTGGAATGGTCCGGATATATCGTACGTGTTTCAGATACTTACTCTCAACACACACTACCGCGTTGCACTTTCTCGCGAGGATCCCGGAGCAAAAGGGATTTGAACCCACGTTCACGCAGCAGCGCTATCACACCACGAAGCACCGCGATTTCCTCCCCGCGAAATTTTCACAAGACTGGCTGTTGAGAATACGTTGTCGGCTGGATTTTTGAATTTAGGAGGTGATCGCGGGACCTCGTCGGCGGCGTGAGTCTCGTGGAAGCGACCGAGACCCGCGCTGAAAGCAGCACACTGGGGACCTGCGCGACAAAACGCGAAAAGCGCGAATGGGAGCTTCGTTTTCTTTACCTATGTTGAAAAAGACGTGGATTCTTTCTCGCTTTCTCCGCTGGGTTCGTATACCTGCTACAGGAAATGGCATCCGTAACAGCAGTATTGCAGTTGCATATTCCGCGTGAGGCGAATCTGCATGGTTAAGGCACTCTGGTCCCCATCTGGAGATTTCCAGTTTTTGCCGTGGAATCGCCGTTCGGATGAAGATAGAGTAGTGCGTTAATTTTGGTCGATCATCATGAATCGAACGTGAAATATTCGTGTTCATGCAATATATACTATACCGAGCATACGTTTCTGGAGATTTCCAGTGACGTATGCTGCATGCATAGGAAAAGGGTTCCCAAATACTGTAGATGTTTCAAGCTAGTAATCTATATACAGTATATGCGGCGAAGAGGCCTTTATGCGTTTAAAAATAAAAGCTTCTTTGAAGAGTACATATATATTCTCACTTAAAGTCGAAAGCCTACCGAGCCTGAAACTAAAAATAAAAGTCTGTCAGACGTTTAATTTTGGGAGGAGCAGAAAGTAACTTATTAAAATCCACCAGAGTCACGACAAAAACAACAATCAAGGTGCATTTTAAATCGGAAATTTTTCAAATTTAATTTCAGAGTTTCAGCAAAACACAGAAATGAGGATATTCCGAATTTTCCCCGATGATGAATGATTGCTCATGTGTGATATCCATAAAAAATCCTCAAATTTTTAGAACCTCTTTATCAGAAAAACTGCAGTTTGAATCAGAAAATTATCACTGTATTTCCAAGCAATGTAAGCATAGCTCCCTGCAGTTCATTTTCACGTGATGCGAATAAATGAACATCTGAAGAAGTAGTGACATCTGCTTGAAGCGTTTTCTGTCCCTTTTTTTCTGGGTGTCCATACCAGAGTTCAGGGTGCGCCTGAAGAGGTTTCTTGAAAAGCATTACCTCACAGTAGTGTACTTCCTCCCAGCGTACGGAGGTGCAGTTTTTCTTTTGGCAACTTATTTACAGATCAAGAGTGAATACAGTATTCAGCTACTTTTGATAATTTTTTGAGCTCTCAAGTTCCTAAAATTCAATTTTTGGGGGTTGCACACAGCCGCAGCCAATGAGATTTGTGGGACCTGCGATATATATATTTTTATACTGTAGTAGGGAGTGTAAAATTAGCATGCCTCAATGCCGATTGCCGAGGTAGGTCATTTTCTGCAGCGTAAGGTGAAAGGTAAGGTAAGGCGCAGGGTGGCAAGATCTGGCAATGGATTAACCTTTGAAAGAATCTTCCTATACAGTATATGTTTAGACAAGGTCAAAACCTCAGGTTAAAAGCATTTAGGGTTTAGGCCTTTTAGGGCAAGAAAAGTCTACATGTGTGAACCTGATATTTCATAAATCCCACTGCCATCTCCATATTGTAGAAGTGGTTATAAGATAAATACTGTAAAATTGCTGCATTATAACGAAAAACTGGCATACAATGTGTTATACTCCATGCTTTGCAACATTGTAGTACTGAATTTTGCTTACATAGTGAGTGAAGATAGAAAAATCATAGTAAATGGTAAACCCCCAGCTTTTTCCACACTAGAATAAGAACATAGCCTAGGTTACATTAATTTTCATTACAAAACAATGCCTTTGCCTGCAGGATAGATATTTCATAATACTGTATGTAAAACTCATATAGAAATGAATAATGAAAAATTCTACAATGGTGCTTTTTAATGCCTTTGCTGCTTGCATGGTTGACCACAATAACACAAATATGTGAAAGTTCATGCGTCCCTAAACTTTCCAAGTCAAGGGCTTTTCCCTTCAAAGCTGGGTAAGTCAAATTTTCTGTGGCCTGTTCGCTATTATTTTCTTTACACAAGAAAGCAATAAAAACAGAAATTGATGTGTTTCAAAAGGAAGTGAAAGACCTGATTGGGCAAATGAACCCCTGCCTATACAAGTTCAGCATTCTTTCAACTCATTAAAGAAGCAATTTAAGCCTCAGAATACCACCTCTTAAAATTTTGAGCAATTTTTTCTACATTTCCCATTAAAAATTGCTTTCTATTGTAGCTCAAACCTCTATGATTGAAAACCTCCCTAATTCAAATTTTTTTGCTGGTCCCTTGAAACTTGACTTAAGAGAGGTTCAAATGTAATACCAGATTTCCACATACTGTATTACATGTCAAGCGCATATTAGTCCATTGCATTGCAGAACTATTCATTCCAGGGTTCAGTTTGCTATGCAAAACTTATGTGAAATGGGTCACATATTATGTTTAAGTTTTATTAAGATCACACAATTTTTTCACAACAGAACTGTTAACGTATACAGTCCGACGACATTATGCGGGATCAACAATGTGCTGAACATGTGATAGCATCGTGTCAGCAGAAATTTCCCGCCCCACCTTACACGTCCTTCCGAATACTGTTCTTCTCTTGTACATTTATTCAAAAGATTTCATTCATCTAAGTTCATCATTATCTATGTAGTCCATTCTCGCAAGTTCTTCAGGCATAGTGACAATGCCGACCAGTACAGCATTTGGTGAGCAATGAGACCTTGCAGTTTACCTCCCACGAAATAGGTTGACCACAATCATGAATAGGCCAAATTTCCTCGGACATTCGGGGTTCAGTCAATGCACAAAGATTTTGGACAAGTTCCTTCAATAAATGGATAGAAAGATCACCAGGATATTATACAGTACTGTACAATAACTTATGAACGCCGGAACCCGCTTAAAACAGAATGCATTTCAATAAGGCACACGAACAGCCATACAACAGAACGAAAAATGAGCTTCCAGAACAACCCATTGTCAGCAAATCTTAATGGCTAAAAATAGTTCACCCAAATTTCGACCAACACATACCCCACATCAGAAAAATAGAAAACCGACCCAATTCCAATGCACACATTTAATAGGAGTACAGATAAGCCAACACCACAGCCCAACTTGCGCAGCGGCGAATCAAATGCGGATCGTTCCCGACAATCACTCCGGCCCGCACTTCCGATCTATTCTTCGGAGAAACATATGCAAACGACAGCCGCAGTACAAAAAGCACCCTTTTAATTAAAAGAAAAGCGGCATCTACACAGCATACATTTCATCGATTTCCTTCGCATATTTCTCCACAACGGATGGACGTATGAGTTTCATGGTGGGTCCCAGTTCACCACCCAGTTGAGTAAAATCTTTCGGAAGTAACTTCCACTTCCCGATCCTTTGTGCTTGTGATACGGAATTTCGATTATAACGATCAATGCCAGCTTGAATTCCAGCGAGTACCTAAAACGTTATCACTTAAATACTGTACTATCTATGCATTGCGAATGCATGATCTCACCTTCTGGTCTGGTCCATTGAGAATCTCTGATGCTCGCTTCGCAGAGCTACCGACTTTACGACACCAGTCGAGCGCTACAGGAAGAAGTTCATCACAGCTTTCTCCACTGTCCACATCTACAACAACCTGAAGGAAAACAACTTCAGTAAATCACATACGATCAGGTGGAAAAACGGACGAGCATACCTTCAAGGTTACGAGCATGGTTAAAAATTTTCTTCTGTCGCCAATGAGCATGGCATTGGAAAGGACCGGTAGTTCTTTCAGCACCTGTTCCTCGATCACAACCGGAGGAATATTCTCACCACCCGCCGTGATGATCAGTTCCTAAAAGGGACGCGTTCTCATATATAAAAAACCCATCATGAAAAACTTCATACAGATCTTCTACGAGATATACAGTACTTTGATTCGGCCAGTTATGAAGAAGCGCTTTCTTTCATCAACACAGCCAATATCTCCGGAATGCAGCCAGCCGTCATCGTCGATTATCTCTTTCGTCTTCTCTGGCTGTTGAAGGTAGCCCATGAATACCGAACGTCCTTTTATAATGATCTGTGTGAACGAAGTGACAAAGAATGCTTCGGTTCGGCAATGGACTCAGGGAAGAATTCATCGGCCGTCCTTCGATACAACGAAAGTAATGTATGAATGCTGAGATTTAAGTACGGTACGTATCAGAAAGAAGCACTAGATTAATTAGGAAGAGCAAAATATCCGGCTTTCAGGTAAACAGCAAATGTACCTCTCCATTGCCTTTCTCATCAGGATCGTTAATCTTGGAAAGAACCCCAGGAATGACTTCTCCAACAGATCCAACGGTCATGGCTTCAAATCGTTCGAAATTATTTGGACCAGTACATTCGCTCATACCGTACACCTGTGAATCGGAATTTAAAGGATAACGGATGTAAATGACAATCAGACCTAACTAACCTGTTGGATAGGCAAATCCAAGCTCAAGAAATACTCTAGAACTTCTTTGGAAATTGGAGCAGCACCAGAAATCATGATTTTCATGCGATCAAGGCCAAGCGCTCCTTTGACTTTCTTCAAAACCAGCGAACGAGCCAAAAGAAAACTAGGAGACCATGGGGCTTGGCTGGAAATGTGCAAAGAAATTGTCACAGCTTGCATACACAGCTAAATCTCCAAGAACTCCTCGGATACTCAATTTATTCGCAACCCAATGGAGAGAGATAAGATTGAAAAATCACCCGTCATGTGACATTCGGTGGGAATGATAATTCACGGCCGTAGCCTTTGCCCAGTTCGCCAGAGATCGTTTCCATCCCGTAACCTGACCTCCCACTTCCAACATCTTTTCCTGCATCTTTTCATAAACTCGTGGAACTCCCAAGAACAGCGTCGGGCGGACTTCCTTCAAGGTTTTCGTAAGAGAACCCTTCAGGGCATCAGGATCAGCAAACGTAACAGTAGCAGCTATCGAAGCAGGCAGATGCAGATCGAACAGCTGAGCAGCGATGTGCGACAAAGGAAGGTACGATACGACCTGCTCCGACAGCATCGTCAAATTTGCAACCTCAATGGCACACCCGGCCGTGAAAGTAATGTTGTCATGACTAAGAAGAGCACCCTTCGGAGGACCAGTTGTTCCAGACTGCACAAACGACGCATAAAAAAAAAACTTAAAAAATATTATCTCCTTAGAACTCGGCTAAAACTAACCGTATAAATAATGGTGCACCCGGAATTTACACTAATCTTCTTAAGCCGTTCCTCCAAAGCAGTATCGTCTTCGTCAATACCAATTTCAAGTAGCTGCTTCCACTGAAAAAATACGGATGATGACAAATAAATTGACTCGCAGGTAAGCTGGTAAGGTGTTCGGGAACCTACCGACAATACTCCCGGTGAGGAAACTTCACCAGTATACTGCACAATGGCTTTTAGTTCCGACAAGTGTGGACGGATTTTTAGAACTTTTTCTAGCTGCTTCTCATTTTCTACGACGAAGATACTCGCAGAGCAGTTAAGTGCGCAATGCAAGCAAGCATCAGATGAATTCGTTGTGTATAACCCTGCGACAAGGCCCCTGCAAAAAAATGCATTCGCTTGAGTTAAGGAAATGAAACTGGCGTAAAAAGACACGAAGACTTTAAATTTATGAATACGCCGATGTTCTTGGAAAATTAATTTGACTAACCCGGCAAAAATAGTACCGTAGTCTGCTATGAACCATTCCGGGGAATTGAATCCCAGAATGCACACGCCGCCACGTTCTGGGAGTCCAAGTTTAATGAAACCTTTGGCAACATGTCTTACATCACGCAAATACTCCCGGTAAGTCCATTCCAACCAACTGTCCCCAAAAGAAAAATTAAAAATTAAACATCACAGAATATGATGAGCTTAAAAACTTGCCGATCATCTTTCCGTTGCCTTAAAGCAATGACGTCGGGATATTTTTTCACAGTTCGCATCAGAATCGTTGGAACAGAAACAGGGGCGGCGGCTTCACGGCCACTTTTCCCCATGCGTAGTTTTACAGTACCATTCGGAGAGGAAGTCCAGAATGATTCCGCGGGAAGCAGTTGATTTGGCCCTCCTGCGTAAAATTGATACGCATAAAAAAAATTCCTCGGAACAGGATCAAGTAATTCGCAGCGTCGTGGAACAATACTACGGGGTTGTTCCCGCGGCTATCAAGACCCCGTCCCCCATCTGATCATCTTGGTATAGAAATCTGTCCTCACTCTTCAGGATAAGCGGATTTTAACATGAGTCGCGATGCGCTGGAAGCGCGATTGCACCACTACCGAAGGAAGTTACTATTTCAGGTGCATTTGTATTTTTTTTAACAAAGAAACTTGACGAACCAGAAAAAATCGTCGTAGAGTTTAGTTGTGAAAAACATCCCTATAACATGGGACCTGAGCAATAAACGGTATTGTATACTGTATCTGTATCTCGCGCAAGACATAAGATACAAAATGCATTTCTTTGTGTAGAACAGTCCTGTACAGTACTTCGTATAAAATGCAACGCACAATCAGAGAATCTCCCACCTCAGATGCTATCAATGAGATCTTCTGGGATTGAATTGAAATGTTCTAGTTGATCAGGTTCCACGGGTCCGGACACAAGAGTATACAGCGAAGTGCTGTACATTATAGTGAATACAGGATTTCTCCACCGAACCCGCAATTTCGATATAAAATATAGCATCTGGAAGAGTAGTTGGCTTGATATTTTCTATTTCAGCGTAATTTCATTGAATACAGTACAGTATAACGTATCCACGAGATAAATCAACCACACAAAAATTATACACGTATTGAACCAAAAATTCCAAGAAAAATGTTTTGATTGAAAATAGAATTATTTCTACTTTCTACAAAATGAGAGTTCAAATAAAAATTCAAATAATTGTAATTCACCCTGAATAGTAGTTAGCTCTTTTATCCAGTTTTCTCCAAGGGATGTTGGTGGGTTTCCAGTGAGAACCCAATCCACCCTCTCTGGCTCTCCCCCCCCCCCCTCACGGCGACCTTTCATTCTTCGCTTTTTGGGGACAACTATCTTCTCATACTTAAAATACAGTTCATCAGCTTAATGCGTTGTTCCCAGGATAACCTGGTTTTAAGTTGGTTGATGGATTTTTGGTTAGTACAAGTTTTAATGCAGGATTAAAAAAGGAAACTGCATGAATGGAAGGAATCACGTGCTCACCCAATGTCATATCTGCTTCGACGAGATCAGTTGATAGAACTCCAGAACAGTTCTGGTCTTCCTGGCCGACTTTACCCTGAAACAATTTTATATGCGAAATTCAAATGCAAATTTCAGTTTCCAGAACAGCAACGCAGGACGGAAAACACAGCTTTGGTGCCACACATAAGACGGTAAAAACAAGTCCCAATCGATATGCGCGAAGGAAGTGTAAACGAACGGGAAAACCAGATTGACGAGGATCAAATCTTCATCTTTTGCTAGCGTTGTCAATTCGCTAGATAAGATTTTCAGAGAAAGCCTTGCACATAACTTGCATCATATACGCACAAGGTACTCTAGGATACAAATGAAATAATTAAAATCTGCCCGGAAACAAATTTCAGACGAAGCTATTTAGCAAACGAAAACGCACAGAAAAACATGGGACACCAGAAATAGGTTTTCAGGCATTCCAAGAACGGTTCAAACGCATTCGTGAGAACACATGCAGTTAAAAGAAAATGTCAACTTGGAATTTCGTAATGGAGTCGATATTCACGAATAAACATGCGGTGCATCCACGAGATTTGCAAGACTCACTTTCCAATAATTCGGCATCCTGAAGCACTATAAAACGCAGTGCAAGAAAACAACGTTACATTAGTTACCTTATTCGGGACATCGAACAGAAATTACCAGAACTATGAAAAAAGCTCCATGATCCACTCGTAATAAGCATGGTAAGACACTATCCCATCATCAATAATAAAGCGGGCGACTAAATTACTGCTTTCGCATCGAGGACAGGTATGGAAAACATGTTTGTATGCTTCCATACCTACGCAAGTAACGCAACGGGAACTCCTCGACTAACTAATCCAGCGTGCAATTTTCGACAAATTGACGGAAAAATTCGTTGCTTCGATGACATATTTTACTGAAGATAGTCAAAAAAAAACGAACTTGCTTCAACCAAGATCTTCACGAACGCGCAAATAATGGACGCAAACACAAGGAAGGAAACAGTGGGAAAGTCGTTATCGTTAAAATATGCGCACATGCTTCCAACGTTCGCGAACTGTTCGCCAAAACTTTCAGAGAAGGCAAAACATATTTCGCAGAACAATGGAGTATCTAGGCGCATTACGGATGTTTGCGGAAGAATCGACCCGTGAGATTACTGAATGAAGAATTGATCACTGCACTCTTGAAAACCACGAAAAGCATTAACTTCCAACCACTTCTAAAAAAAATTGCAGGTGGCAACAGTGCGGAAGGGCACTTGAGAGAACTAACCATCTCGACGAATTGCGTCAAGCCAGGAAGTATCCCTGTCGAATCATGCTTAGAAGAACCATTAGGGATGAACACGCGCTTTGTGGATCCATTCAGCCGGATGGATTCCACTGAATCAGTGTCCTCCATGGAGTAACTCGAAAACCACTACTGTTTAACCTTCACTCCTGCGGAACACTTTCCTTCCAAAGATCTGCCAGGAGAATGAACGATTAAAAAAATAAAGGGCGGTGACTTAGCTCACTGCTTCAACAACCGCAGTATCATCGTCCCTGAACAAACCTATGCAATAGTTCAGTTTCATCTTCGAATGCGATAAGAACAACAAGCAGCGAATAATAAAATTTCAAGAGATAAGGTAGAACACGATGCGATCTCCACCAACGCATAAAATCTGCCCTCACGCAAATGAAAAGCTGACAAGTCATACTGCACAAGTTTCATAGTATCTCCTTGACTTTGAAGATTCAAATGCAGAAAAATATGCATCACAGGTAATTTTCCCGCAATCTCGTACTAGATCAAAACATGCAAAACCCGTCTTGAAAAAATACGCTCACGAAGCACGATAGTTTAAAACCAGTAAATATTACGAAATCGCATCGGTAACCCCAAGACAATATTTTCACCGATTATTCACAACATGCATCTGCACCGAAGAAATCAAGTCGCTATCCGGGTAACGGCGAACCGCAATAGCTACCGGAAAGACTACAATACTTGTACTGCCCCAGCATCTTGATCGAAATAGGGAACATTCACGGAATCCCGCTAAAATCCCATCAGGAGTAGGAAATCTGCAAAACTTGTAAACTCGGCGGGATGAACCAGTTTAATGCAAGGAAGATAAAGTGTGCGGACGAGTGTCTACCGAGACCTGATACACAACAGATTAACCTCCGCAGGAACTTTTCAGCTCGGTACATTTTCCTTACAGTGATTCTTCTGGTGACTATACAATATTACGGTATTTTTTAAATGAACATTTGCATGCATCATTGCATTAATCATAATTTTCTGAAATGCAGACTTCTGCATTCTAGTGTGTACTGTATAAAATAAACCTGTTCAACAAATGACATAAAATATATTATCCTTACTGAAATAAAATCAACTATAATTTTGTAACACGTCGATGTCCACACAATATTCAGAAGGAAAATGCACACGTTAGGGTTGCGTTATGTCCGTAGGTAACTGATCGCAGTAACCAGTCCCTGGTAGGAAGACAATGTTTGTAACTAGTTCTCGAGGCTGAAATCCGATAATTTCTCTGGAAAGAATACCTCGGCGAAACTAGATTACGGTACACGAGCAGTGCTCAGGAGTGACATCGTCAAGGCGAAAAAAGAGCCTCGAAAAAAAAAAATCAATGTACATGTACAAAGTTTGAAGCAAGGAAATATACAGAATGCACTCATCACGTTGAATGAAACGTTACATTGAATCGCTTCCGAGAGAATATGTTCATGGTTCTGAGTTCATTATCATTCGTATAATCAGCAAACGCATTCAAATCAATTTTACCTGAAAAAAGTTGCACTTATCCTGTAAATACAAGGGATTTTTTGCAATGGCAATTCAAGGTTTAACATAAATTCTGAACTAAAACTGTTACATGTGGCTGGCGCGTCGTCATCAACGAAATTTTCGGCATTACCGTATTGAGAATGACATTCCAGAATTGCGTGAGAACGTCATTAAAATTCGTGCAACTTCCGACATGACATCCAGGAGGAAAAAAATATTGAACTGTAGACAGATTTTAGCTTTTCTGTCTACATTTTGCGAGCATTCGGTAAAATCGAGGAAATCTCATCTAAATCTACCGGTATTACTCGATTGAATGATGACCATATTTTCAGAGAAACGTTTACGGAGGGAGAACAAATTTATTCTAGGCAAGAGTTCGAAAGAACTTCCGTCGGCAAATACATTCTGCCGTGCTTGGAAACGTCCCTACCTTTGCTGTCCTGCCTACCAGACGTACGAAATTTTGAAGTATTCTCACGGAATCCTACTCTGGGCGATGGCATTGGCGGTGATGAGTGTCATTCGAATCCGAGCGTATCGTAAGGAACCCATCAACCCGACACATCCAATATTTGCAAGCACAGAGGAATTTTCCGATATGTTCTGCTGTAACATGCTTCCTGGTCATAACAATACAACCAAGACAACAAGTATTTACCAAAAATAATGTAATCGAACTAAATATAAATATTTTCATTTACAGGTTCGAACACTCAATACTGCTTCTGCTTGTTCCGAAACAGAATTACTGTACATCATAACCTGACATATCCAGTAATTTAAAGAAAATGTTTGCTTACCGGGAAGTTCAAGGCCTAAGTAAGACTACATCTCACTTGACAGAATGAGGCACTACACTGACATGAATGTGCGATTCAGTCCTTTGACGAGTTCAGATATCTTCGCATGTCAATGAATCCCACACGTTGAAAAACATGAACGGTGCCACGTCACGGTGTATCATGTGCACGAGCATGTATACGTAATACTGTACTGTTTACCTTCGTCAAATACAACAAATCCCGCATCTCCTGTAATTCTGTGGCTTCGAGCTCCAGGCAAAAATTGTCCTCAAGAGGTACAATTTCCGGATGTAATCTCTATAGACTTACAACGGTGTTCCCCAACCCGTGGTCCGCGGACCGACGCCGGTCCGCGGGAACTTCACAGCATAATACATTATCAAATGTAGGGATGAATTCCGGTTATCTTTACCTACAATTTTGGAAGGACACCGGCAGTGGAAATTATCTGATGAAAATAAAAGTTGGCTTTTCCCTCAACACCTCATCAGACAAATTCACACCTGCTGAAATAAATACAGGTAATTTTAATTTTTTTCATTCTGAGAAACTTTTCTTCAAACCCCCCTTTTTTAATTGTTTGAAAGCATTCCACTATCCGCCTGTTTCATTGGTGCTTGAATCAATTTTTGCAAAATCAGAAACTTTTAAATGCCTAATAAAGTCTTTCAAGCAGAACTCTTGGGAGTCTGCAAAATTTTATGAAACTTCGCTGGTCCGCAGAATTTTTCTCTTCGTGAATTTGCCGGTTCACGAAACATTTCATGGAAATTTTGCCAGTTCGCGGGTATAAAAAGGTTGGGAACACTGCTCTACAACGAATTTTTTGCTGGTCCCCTGATTTTTTTTTAGAGTAACTGTGTATCAAGTCTACCCGTAATAAGGTTAAAATATACCGTAATTTATCTCCTCTCAGAACGTGGAAAAGGCTAACAGTACTAATTTCTGTAAGTACAAGCCCTGTACTTCCGAATATCACATGAAGTCAGGAAAGATGCCAATTTCAAGGAGGTACTAAATATATAACATACAGATATGCGCGAAGACACCGAAGTAAATGAATAGAACTGAAGTGACACCAAAACTTTTTCTATCGTTTGTGTTCCTTTTAAAGCTCTCCGCATACATCGACGGAACAGGAACGTGAAACGTCTCACTGATACAGATCATATAGCGGCAGATTTGATTCACATTGCTAAATAACGGAAGAAACACGGAGGAGATGAACTTTTTCTTCCTTACACTTCTAAGAGCGGGTCGGAAATCATCGGCAGCCAACTCTAACGATGAAAGGTGCCCAACATGGCACACATCACATTCGAGGAGATCACGTGGTAAATAATGGAGGGATTACGTAAGCCGAGATGAAAACCTTGAAGTACTCACCTGATACATCGTGGGAAATGGTGCAATAATCTCACTCACAAATTAAAAATTACAGGGCTTTGATAAACCCTATGGCATTGTCTGCAACAATTTAAGACACCTTACTGCAACAATCTGTACGACGGCTTTCCAACCTTGCGAAGAAACAATCCGTCTCTCCATCCTTGAACGCAAGGGGACAACTGACGATACTGAATATTTCACTCCTAAGATTAAATTTTGTGGGAGAATAAGACGAGTCCGCATGCGTGGTAAACTCGGCACATCCTGTTATCGGTTCAGCCTTAGTAGATGTCAGCCCAAAACAGGTAGAGTATTTCCAACCTGATGTTTACCATCCTGAAGTACTGTATAGTACAGTACAGAATCGTCATCTACTACGTAGTCAACCATGGCTCCTGAACGGCACTCAAATACGTACATTGCGTTTCAAATCTTTGAATGGCTTGTCGGTTTATTCACAGAAGGCCTCGCCACGGAGAAAATAGCTCTTAAAATCAGGCGAGTGCAACTTTCTGAGTTTCAAGATAGTCTTGCATGAAAATTACACAACTTGAAAAAAGTGCCCTCTGATCATTTGTTGCAGTGCATCACCGAACCACAGATTTGATGAGAGGAAACACTTCCTTATTGCTGAACCCACTTCAATTTTCAACGCGGATAGCAAGCCTCATGAGTGAGAATAAATGAGAGATGCCCAAAACTTTCAGCCATTTACTTCAGCATCACGTTTGCACAGTGTGAATAACAGGACACGTTTGAAGACATCTGGAGATCCACTCGAAAATTTAAATATTTCGCAAAAATAATTCCAACTTCAAGAAAACCTTCAGGATGATAAAACCGGAATCATTTCTATGAGAGCAGTGCTTTCAAGGGTAGATGCTTTCAGGAGTTGATGCAGGAGAATCATGATTTCTGCCTCGGGAACTCAGCGAATCAGAATCCGTCTCGATTGATAGTGGTGATGGAACTACGCGCCGTCTAAGTGTTCCCGATTCGTTGAGAGATCCCAAGACCGGAGTTGTGGCTAAAAAAAAAGTTGACAGAGAACGCAGTACAGTAATTGGTACTAAAAAGTTATAGAACCGGCACGATAACGTTGTGAAATGTGCTTACGAGGCGCCAGCGGTTCAAGAGGAGTGCTCGGAGTGTAGCAATTAGGATGCCGCAGTTTTGAACCGTCAACTAGAGGGGATTTCATTGGGGTGTGGATAGAACTTTCCTTAGTTCCTGGACCGAAAATATCTCGTGAAACATCCAAATCTTCGCCATGATGGAAAGTCGTCAATTCCACGGATGCTTTGCAATGCCTAAATTCATACGTAACATATTCATACGTATTCAAGACCTGGAAACGATTTTTTCGAGACTATAATCCCTTCAGTAATTTGTATTAGGGTACGCAGGTATGAAAAAGAGATAAAGGGAAAGGAGCTCGAAAAGTTGAAAAAAAATACCTAAGCTTCGAGAGTATTGTTGCTCCTTCCAAGTGGAACTGCTCTTCCGGAACCCCACTTTTATCCTTCCAATAAAATGGCGTATCAAGATCGGTCTCCCATGGACTATGCATATTGGTCCTGCGAAACCATTGCAGTCCCCATAAGCCGAAACCAAAAAAAAGCAAGAGAATCGCGGTGGCGGCAACCAGATATGACGTCCAACCAAACGTGACCTCGAGTGGCATTCCGTGTATGTGTATCTTACGAACCGCAGATATTGGATCATAAAATAAAAATACCGCGAACGATGACGCCATGAAAATTCCATTCACTAAAAATGCTATGTAGATGTAGCTGGGCACAAAGGCTAGTAGGCAGATCAAATACACAGTTGACGCAAAGCTGAACCACATCAAGTCTTCGGAAAGTTGGGTTGCTTGCCTATATAGTCATGAAGAATTAGACTCACGTCTTTTCAATGCTTCATAACGCTAGAAATACTTGATTACTGACTTCAAATTTGCGCCTAGGCTGAGCTCATCTGGTGCATCGTAGTAATCATACACGGAAAGAATCGGATCAGGAATCCCCCTGAGCTTCGCCTCCTTCGTCAGATCCCTTCGAACGTAAGCTGGAGCCCACGGCAAGTATTCATTGAACATCCAGTGACTTTTTTCACCCGGTTCCCGGACTTGGACAGTCACGTTCATTCCCCGAAGTCCGATGTGAACATCGACCTTGAAAACGTGTCGAACGTTGTCAAACCTTCAAAGACCGATAAGAATATGGCAATCAGCTGACATTTGAAAAGGTTATTGAAGAGGCAGCACCTGCTGAAACTTCCCTCGCCTGCGAGAGTGCCCTTCAGCCAGTCTCCTCCATACATGCCGAAAAGATTTGACGCCAAAATAATACCCAATGTTGCACTCCATAAAAGGGCATGGCCTCGCCGAAGACGTCTTCCAGCAGCATTGAAGCAACCAACGAGAGCAAGACAGAAAAGAAATAACCAGATCCTAAAATTGCTTTCATCATACCACCAGTTCCTTTTCTTCGAATACGTGCCAAACCAAAGACGGGTGGCATTATCTACCCTCACAAACGGTTCGAAAATTGAATACGGAAACATCTATATGTAGGGGAAAAAGACGCAGAAAACTACATATAATAAAACACCGTACACCGGGATTACCAGCATAAGCACAAGTACAAGCGATCCTCATTTCAAAAATTACGCTGCATTTGGCAGCGTACAGACACGGCAGCAACCAGCACAGATAATCAAGCATGCTTTCTAAAAGCAGTACAAAATCCATGCAGCACACGAACTAAGCGAGATATGACTAGACTACGACCGACTAAAATGGACGAACATGCAGTCGTGAAAATAAGCTGCATTCGGGCTCAATCCTTTCCGATAAGTTCTGTATATGCCTGTCTCAGATGAAGAGTACGATCTCAGAACCATGATAATTATTAACGACCAATTTGGACTACGCGAACTGAAAAATAGATACAGGAGCAAACCAAGATTTAAAATCTTGAGCAGCTGATGTCCCGACGCGCCAGAATGATGCATAAAATTAATACAGCAGTAGGAACCGCGAGTATATATCCCCGGAAGTGAACAGTTTCGCAAGTGTCCACTGAGTTTTCTTTCCAGAGGAAGTGCTCGCGTAAATATATTCCACACTTCAATGAAGGAAACCTACCTTCACGTATTCTAAATGGTACTCAGCACGGTCGAATCCCGCGCAACTCAAGAAAACCGGAGAACAGTATAAAACGCGAGATTAAAATAAAATCCCTTCAAAGACGAAGTTATCAATACGAGGGTCTTCCGATTTCCGCGGCAGTCCAAATTTTTACTTTCACGTAGCTAAGATTAAGATTTCTTGTATCATTTGCCGTTTTCAACATTGTTTTCCACGCGCATGGCGATATGGCTTAGCATTAATGATGAAAAAAAATAAAGCCAAAATAATGTTTCATGGATGCTTGACTTCTCCGACAAGATCCTTTGCAATGTTCGGTAATTTTCTAGGCAATAGCGTCCTAAAATATTAATCTATACGTTCCCCATCAGTCATGAAGTATTGGCCAAATTGTGAAGTACTGTACAGTACTATACTGCAGTATTTGCCCGCATAACCAAACACTGGTGAAAAAAACGCGAATGACAAGAAACGATTTAGATAATCCTTTTCATTAATCTTATCTAAAATGCCCCCTTTCCAAATAAAATGCTGTACCCTGCACCGAGAAAAAGTTTTTAAAAAACTGAACAGCCGGCGGAAATCACGATCGACGCTCCTCGCATTTCAGCACCTTCGGTCGAGTTGCGTCTTGACCCGCGTGAACAGCTGCCATAAGTGTTAGCCTAAAACTGCTGAATTTGACGTCAAGAAAGGCTTCGGGTCGCAGACATTCCAAGGGAACCGTCCATTATTTAATCTCAACGAAAAGCGTTTCGCTGAATTTCGATCTTTTCAACAGCCATATTGGGATCCATAGATGTTGCATCGTGTATTGCTTTAGCGAATGCTTGGTCATGATCAACTGCGCTTCCATCTGACTGCAAAGTTATCTTCTGCTCCACGCGAGTTTCCAGAAGTCCGTCTTTTTCCGTTTTGTACTGTTTGATACGGAATATCATTCCGTTGACAATTAAGGAATACATTATTACAGTATTCCCGATCACGGCGAGGCCATAATCGTTTACTCACGGTAACTGTTTGAACTGTACGCGTCTTCGAGGCTATCCTCGCGGTGGCTTTGATTTCACCTTCAGAGTCTACAATCGCAGCAACATTTGGAAGAACACCTTTTGGAATGTCAATCTTCATCCGGGGGTCTCGCCTCGGATATAATTTATCGCTCTGCATTGCAACAGCAAGGTCTGACTTCGTCTCCGGTAAAATTATTGCGGGCTAAAATTTAAAAGAAAACATTTATGAGTCACGAGAACGCATTGTAACTACACGGCGAGAATCCCCTTAGTGAGATTACATTTAATTCAATTATCTTGAGACAGAAACTATACGTGCGGGAAAACAATTTTCTGATGATCTTTTGAAATCGCAATTCTGGGCAACAACATTTCGCATATACTCGATTTACCTCGAATCTTCAGCATCTCTAAAAAAATGAGAATTTCCAATGAGAATTAAAAATATAATTTCCAACACTCAGACTATGAGAAAATTTGAAATAAGTCATCCTGACAGCGCAGCAAATGCTCCGCGAATAACAAGCGTAGTTCATATAAGAAGCTCCTCTGCTGGTCAACGGTGAGTTATACAGAAAGCAACTAGATTATCGCGATTCCAAACGAATTCGGCCGCTTAGGAATTTTTTCCGATTGTTGGTAAAACTGGAAAAGGTACCTCAGCTCTCACGATTCCAGAGAATAGATGACCGCGAGCAGACGGAACATCGTCGTAAGCGTCAATGTTCGTCCCAGAATCACTGCTGGAGGTGCTCTTTGTCCTTCGCCGCTTCTAAAAGAAAATGAATATCCCAAGATTGTTTCCTATCTTTGATGAGCATCTCAAAATTCGTCATGAACTATAAAAACGAGGGAGTATATTATAGCTAATACAGAAAGAACATTATAGCACTACGGTTTTCCGTGTCATGACATTTTTGAAGAAGCCTTCGTGTAATGTTCAAACTAGAAAAAATAAAACGAAATCACGTTTCTTCCCTTGCTGTATACATACGCAGAAACACCGATACCCACAATACGATGATGGCTAACTCTTGGAAATCGTAACGTGATGGTTTCTGCATTGAGCCTTTTGTCTCGCTTATAATGAACCATACAGAACTTTAAACACCGATACTGTACTGTATTATATTTAGTAGTGCGTGTATAAAAGGGATAGACAAGAGAAGAGGTATACAAACCGATGAAGGGTCCTCGGGCAGGTTGAATAAGGTGACAATTTGTGAAGTTTTCTTCATTTCCTGAGCAATGAAGTGTTCCTGCTGCTCAACTGCACCGGTTCTTCTAGCAGCCGCGAAGGCCTTCCCTTCGACCTTGACACGATTACTACTAATTATACTCAGTTACTGTACATTCGATCAGCTTCATCACTACTGCATTCGATCATAAGCAGCACAACATAATTGGGCTTTCCGTTTGTTTCATGGTGAACATGTTACTTGTATCGCAGTGAGAACAGGTTACAGTCAGCAGGTAGGATGCAACAAATTCGACTCACGGCTTTCAATTTCATCTTTCTTTAGGAATCGGCTAAAAAAAAAGCAAATTACATAATTTACCTCGTGCATGGATTGCCTTGCTCCTTTCTCCATTCGTGTGGTGGACTTCATTTTGGTTACGGCAGCTGCAGCTGCAGATACGTATGGAGTTTCATCCACGTCATAAGAAGCTCGCTGCAGTACCAGAATTCGACGAAATGCATTGTAGACACGTACATCAAAATTTACTCAGGTGAAATTCGCAAGAGTTTGCTATTTACAGCACAGTTTAGCTACGATTATCCGCTCGTATCACCCCATGTGTTTCCGTGATTAATGAAAAACACATGCAAAAATTGAAATTCTTCACTTATGATGTTGAGTCTCGAAAACGAAAAAAATGACTCGCTCTTCAAGGGAAATTTTCTTGTTTTTTTGCTTATCTTGCGTATCTTATTCTATGTTTTATTCGGACATCGATAATATCCTCTTGAAATTTATTAAACCATGGGTATGTACACCGTTGTTAATACCTACGAAAATGTCCCACAGCGAAAAAATATTTCAAATTAACGATTCAACGCGCTGATTTAAAATTTTTTCTTTTCAATGCGAAAGAAATATTTGTAAGGCAAAACGGAATAGTTGATAAAATTATGAAAATATTTGGTTATCACATTAATTATTTTATAGACGGATACAGCGGAATCCATGAAAAATGACTAGATTGGACTTTAAAATCTACCTTACTTGAACGCAAAATATATACCTGGTCCTTCCCGGACGATGAAAAACTTTTCGGTGATTTTGGTGAAAACGCTCCGATAATATTTCCGATATTCTTGAGGGTCCCATTTTCAGAACGTGTACCTTCTTCGTCCGTAACATACGGGAACGATGTAGAATTACATTCTGCAACCGGAGTTCCTTGTGTTTGCATCACGAATGGTCGCCGAAATGAGGGCGAGTTTTCCTCATTGTGCGCAACTTCAGAACTATCCGAACTCGAGTATCTATCCACGAACGCCACTGATGATGAACGAGCATTGGCTGCATTGTTTCTCCCAACCATGCTTCCACGCGGCACAATTTTTGTCGGAATACTCGATTCCAGGGCATTCCCAAATCCAACGAGTCTTCCAGTGGAAGATTTGACTCCAAAAGAATCGAAAGATGATATTTCGTCTGATGAACGATGCGTTCCTAAGTTTCCATTTGCTGAATTCCCTGATCTGTACGAATCGCGAGCGTTCAAAGTTTCTTCGTCAAACGATAGGTTTTCACCGGCATTCGAAATAATGACGGGCGGTTGTTTTGCTCCGGTAAAATTTAATTTCACTCCCGGATGTGACATTCTTGAAATTGATGACTCATCGTTCATGACGCTCTTGCTCTTTCCTCTATTGGTCACAAAATCGTTCGCGCTGATGCTCGCTTTCCTTTCTGCCTCAGTGGCTTTAAAACAGTCAGGAGAAATAAAGTACCAGTTTTACGCGGAAATCAAATGAAGTAGCCTCAAAAGTGACAATCTAGGTAGCAACCAATTACCATGAATTTCAGGAGAATCCCTCATCCTGTTAGCCGGTGGCAGCTTAGTGTCATTCAAAGACTCAGAGGCAGCCTCTACGGGCAGATTATGAACAGCAGGTGTACGGTCTACAGGTTGTGATATCGGGTCTTCTTGACGAGATGAATGCTGCCGTCAAAAAAGCAGTATATTGTGCAGTATATATATACATAGTATTTTTTAAATGCACGGGTTTAATGTGAAGCCTAATGCGCTTACTTAAGAATATGGACGGAAAAAATCAAGCTCAAGTTCGAATCACAGGACAGACCATAAAATAAAACACGATCACAATTAAAAGCAATTATGATTTGCTACAGTTGCCTGTGCTCCTGCCACGAGAAATAAAACAATAGGGCATACAAAACTTTTTAAATTCCCTATATAGACTTTTCAATTTCAATTTTTTTTATTCAGCTGTATGAAATTAAAGAGACGAAGCAGAAGGCAAAATTTTCCGGACAAATATTCTAAGTCACGGACTTGATTCCCATTTCCACCATCAGTAATTGTCAGAGAGCGAGACGCATAGACAAAAGAGGCCTTTTTCTGTCGAAGCGAAAATGGATAAAAGCTCGCAGAATTCTCACATTTTCACGCGGCATAGCTTGAATCGAATCAGACATAGCACCCTTCATCGAATCCTCCCTGAGTTCCTCATCTCCGAGGTTCATCACTGTATGAGGCGTCTCCTCCAAGTCACCATTCTTACGAGAAAACACAGACTTGAGAAGAGTCACATATACAACATTTTGACGAAGTATGGGCGAGCGTTTCACAAAGTATACCTTCAATGAAGGGGTATCCGAAGGGGCTGCTGTTCTCGTCATTCTTTCCTCAGAATGTTCCTCGACGCTTCGTTTCTCATGCGCTGAAAATGACGGATCCTGGATTTGAGAATGTCGTCTTACAGAATTTATTCTCGATCTTCTCAACGAACAGAAGCCTTGGCAATCTAATTGTTTCTTTTTTCCAGCAACACCTAACTCGGTCACACGAATCAAGCCATTTTTGTCGACACTTTTTCCTCAAAAAACCGAATGGGGAAGCCTGAATGTTACTATGTGTTTTCCCTACCCTGAGCCTCGTCTTCAACACCTTGCCTTGATTTAATCCTTCATTATAGGAAATAATTCCCCATCGAAAAAAAGAAATCAAGTCATATGGTTAAGGAGGTCACAAATTGGATTACGGCAAAACAATTGTGCTTTTCAAGCTTCACCATTCCATTTACACCGAGTACTTATTGAAAGAGCCATACAACTTTCGCCCAACCTTATTCACTACCACTGACAAAAGAATAAGAACAAACCATCCAGGCTACTCCGCATACGCTGCATCCCAGCGCGTTCAAACGTTGGTACAGCCCTGCGTATTATCATGCTTGCGGTTTGCAACTCCGTCCGTCCTTTATACTTTGAGCCAAAACGAGGGAGAACCCCTTTTTTAGGATATTTGGGCTCAGCCAGTCTATTTGCACAACGGAGAACAACATAAATCTTTTGCAAAAATTAGCTATTGTAGAGGCATAGCACGCACCTAAAAAAAATGTGATGTTCAACACACGTTGTCCAGAAATTCTTCGCGGACTCGGAATCTGGAAATTCGTATTCGACAGTGGACTGATACATTTCCAGTGCCCCTGGTCGAATCTTGACGAAAACCTTGTTGCGATGCGAGGAAACTTTTAAAATGTTCGGCCAAGCAAACCGCTTGATCCTTAGCCTTCAAGAAATGAAATACAGGAACGTTATGAACGTATAATGTGAACGCGCCCGGAAGCGTCAGCAACCGCGCCGAGATTCCCACCTGTTCTGAAAAACTTGTAATCCATGGGCACTAATCCCAAGAATAACGTCAGCATTTTGCACATCTTTGGCTGGATGAAAATGAATGCCATACATAGCCAATTTTTTCGCAACTTGCAAAAATTTTCCGTCAGCTTCAGATGGAGCTAGGCCCCTAATATATATATGGAATTATCGAATTGAAATTCTAGCCATTGTCATTGAAAGAAGAAAGGAAACGACTGACTCATGATTTCTATGGGATTCCTTGATCTTGCTACCCATGTGAGGATGTTTTTTGACGGTGAGTTCACCTTCATTTGAATACCACGTTTCATCATCAGCCGAAAAGAAATCTCCCATTTCTGACTGCACGCGATAGGAGCTCAGAAGTGCAAGGGTACTGAGTGTACAAGGTAACCTAGAAACAGGATTATCGCATTTACACTAAATTTATCATGAATTTGAACTCACTTTCCGGATTGAAGATCGTCGTATACTTGCAGACAAAGCAGATATCTGAAGATTACAGACGAGTTGCAAAAAAAATTAAGCATTGCAACCGCAGTAAAAATTGATCACGCACCGTGTGAGATCTTCGTGAAGGTTTTCGGGGTCGGGAGGATAGAATTTGATTCCCAACGCGAATTCCCAGGGCTTGCCTGAAGCAAAGCCTCACAGTTATTTCAACAATACTAGCTGTATGCGAAACCGGAAGAATAATTCAATACAGTACATCACCTCGCATTTGTTTTGAAATCCTTTCGCCGAAGTTCAGCCAAGAACGCGATCCATGCGCATTCCGAAAACTCAAGCCGAAATAGTCTTTTTCCATTAAGTTCAAAGAATCGGCAACAACAGATAGCAAATCCTCCCCAGTACATCGCTTCTAAAATTGACGGTATATTCTGAAATTTCAAGAGGAGAACTCATGCAAAAAGTTGGCTAACCTTGACCGAATAGCTCTGCGTTTTCCCATCCAGCAGTTTTACGCGAGCTAGCACTTTCTTTCCCCGAGTTTTCTTCGCAGATGCTGAACTCCGTTCATCACCATCATTAAACGGCTCTTCTCCTCCGTCAACATTCGGCGGTTTCTTCATTTCTTAATATAACTTTTGAATAAATTGACCCTAACTTTCCAGACATACACGGTGATCTGACCATTAGCAACTGGGAACACAAATTCATTTTCAGTAAAAGGACCGGGTTATCCTTCGTATATAAAGACCTGTCAAGTGTTCTCGAAATGACCGTTCCACACGCAGTAACATGATAATAAGGTATGAAAATATATCGATTCGCCATAAATAATGCAGCAATTGAAACTCAACAACGGTACAGCAGTGATGCATTTCAAAGCAGTAAAAAAGTACATGCTAACTCACTTTGGAAATTATGAAATAAAGCAAATCTTTTCGGTTGGCATTTGACTATAATATAGATTAAGACTGCGTGATTTTTCACGCGATCAGCCTTAAAAAACATCGGGTAAGAGTAAGGAACTTGCCACGGTGAACACAACATACGAGAAATGGATAAACTTGGTGAGCAAACACGCGATAAGGATTCACGAAGTAAAGATACCGCTATCGGTTTTCACGATAAGAAACACTTCATACATAGCGCTAACACGACGGCACACTCCGTTCTTCCACGCAACTGACTATGGCGAACACATGAAGATACAATGCAAAAAATATTTCTTCAAATATTTTCACATGACGACGCCAGCATGCAACATTGGGTACATTATGGCATTACGAAGACCAATCGCCAGCAGCAGTGGCAATAATAGATCACTTTGAACAATCTTAGTCAGAATGAACCACCGTGAGGATGGGGCGAAGATTCCGCGGCCTTCACACCCGGTACTGAAACCGCAAATATATACACAGTACTTGCTGCAAGAATTTCCCTTTGAGTTTACTCATGTTGATCAGAATCCAAGGAGCATTCTGATCAAGTAACTATGTACAGTACAGTACTGCAGTGCATAAAGTCATTCGCAACACTTGAGATGAATGAAGGGCTCACCGCTTGGTCTCGATGATTCGAGAACCGACTTGGGTGAAGACGATGGTCTTCATTAAGGTCCCGAAGCGATAATGTGCAACACTTCTTCGCCTCGAGCTGAGATTCCCTGCCGTCCAACTACAGTTTATTCTGCGTTTCAAGTTCAAACTTCGCGCTAAGTTGAGATGAATAAAACGCAGCAGTACTGCACACTTCGCGGCGGGAAAGTTGGACGTTATCTTGCAGAATTTGACTGTTTCAATGTTAGACCATGTAGATACTGATAAGTGAAGGTTCAGGGAGAAAATTTTTACTATTTCTCTCCATGGAACCTTTACAGCGATGAATCAGTTGTAATTCGGGATCGGTAGATGAATCCCAACTCTCCAGGATGCAATGAAAATTAAATTTCAAGATTCATGGATGACATTTCTTAAATAAAAATTTTCATCTCATCACTCGCTCGGATAAAATCCATCAAGTAAGATTTGGCATTTTGAGAGTTGACCCTTCCCTTAAAAAATGCAGGGGCGAGGGGTGACATTTTGATGACACCAATTACAGTACAGTACCATCTTTCAATTCTGAATTGTACTCTGAGATGAGTTGTTGAGAACAATTTTCATGATGACACTTACAATGCAATAATTGATAGGAAGAATGTTTTCAATTCTTGCAGAATTTTTCAATTCTTGCAGAATTTTTCAAAATTGAGAAACATTTATTCAATTTACAGTTTTCCTCAATAAGGGAGAATAAAATATTTGCCTTATATACATATTTTGCCTGCTTAATAAGGAAACACAGCATTGGAAAAAATTGCATTTTCAATGGCATGCTGGAACCACCCAAATCATTTAAAAAATGAACAGTTTAAGCACCACTTACTTTTTTTACTGCTGCCAACATAATTTTTTTTAAATACAGTACTGTACTGTATCATAGTTTGCATGTTGCAGCAGTTGGGAAGGTAGGGGACAAAATTGATCAAAATCTTCTAATTAAAGTCTATTGTAGTTGAAAAGAACCCGACATATGTGATGGACATTCACAGCAGAACTAAACATATCAAGAAATTTTGCGCAACTTTAAAGGTATACCACACCTGTGAAGCAAAATTCGTTTCAAAATTTTATTGAATTTTCTCTGCATTCCTCTTGCCGTGTGAATGCTCTATAGAAGGGTAAATGTACTGAATATACTGTACTGTACTTCTGTAATGGTGAATAATGCATAGAATGTTGGTGCGGAGCTCAAGTGGTTGTCATCAGCAGCGTTCTGCCGAACACAATGAACTCTGTGCTGCATTGCTTCCGCGCGGGTGGAATCCTCGCCTTAGGTACGCTTAACCTAGACGAAGAAGAAAATTCTCGGAGTAACGGAAGTCCTGGTCAAGGAAAAATGGAAATCGTAACGACGATAGAACCTGCGTAGGTGCGAATTTTTTCAAGCGAAAATTCTTTGGTAATTTCGTGAGAGTGAATATTCGTCTGTAGGCGGGCGTGTGCGCATGAGGTGTTCGTTCATTTCTCTTGTAATAGACTTTCGTAATGAACATGCCCTCGTACAATTCGTATAGGGAACTGCTTGATGAATTTACTGATAGGTGGAACTGTCGTATGGGGTGAATGAAATTTTCGCGATCGGGTAGGTGCATCATCCAATCTAAATGTGTCGATATCATCGATGGTTGTGTCAAGTTCTGAGACCGGCAGGAACCTCATGACCCTGACGAATCTAATTGGAAACTTTCGCGGACGAGAGATTGACAAGGAATCCCAGTTGCGTAATGGAAATGCTGTTACGATGCCCTTCCAGCCAACGGTAGACATGAATGGTGGAGATCCTTTGGATTCGTTAGATACGCCACGAAACTCTGCGAAAGCAATACTGATATGTCGCCCAAATTCCCACCCATTTTCGGTGAGTGTCTATAATGGAACTTCATAATAGTGTTAAATCACTGCCATCGTTTTATTTGAAGGAACGTACACTGCTCCTTGATCAAAGTGTCAAAATTGGAAGGTCTGTGGCAAAAGCTAGAGCTGCGTCCAATAATGCCATCTTCGACTGCAAAGTTCTCTCTCGGAATCATGCCTTGATGTGGTATGAGAACGGGAAGGTGAGTTTACCATGAATCACTTTGCACTTGGTCGTTTACCCTTTGTCCTTCGCTGTTAGTTCTACCTCAAAGATGTCAAAAGCAGCAATGGAACTTTTGTGAATAATCAACGCCTCAGCAAAGGGTCTGAGGAATCCGCGCCGCGGGAGATATGTTCTGGTGACATTGTTCAGTTCGGTGTCGATGTCGTGGAAAATACGAAGAGAGGTAAGTGATATAATTTTGGAAGTCCTTAAATTGATTTACTACATGATGAAGAACCCTCTTCATTGAAATTTGATTCAATTCCTTTTATTTGTTTTCTAGTAACTCATGGGTGCATCATAGCAACTGTTAAGCTGTTCCTACCTGATGGAAAAGAAGCAAAAGCAAGGTGATAATTGCAGATTTTCAGAAGGATCCAGCTTCTCTTCATCGTTTGTTTTTTTATAGTTTGCTTTCAACTGCTGTTGTGTCCGCTTTCACTGGATCTGTATCTGTTCAGGATATGCATCAGCTGCACCATTGCATTCAGGTTCGTTATCCCACAAATCGTGTGAAAAGGTTGTTTTCCATTTCCATGTAAATTAGAACCTGGTCATTACAATTTTTATTTTCCCTTGAATGTTGGAAACTTAAATGCAGTGGTTGAAGATTTCTGCTCTCAAATCTGCGTGAGAACGGAAAGGAATGAACACGTTTAACGTTTCTTTCTGTTCCTTATCTAATGTCACGTGGTATTTTAATTGGATATGCTGATTCAGGAGGCTCTTCGCCGGGAGGAACAGCTTCAGAAAAAATTGGTTTTCCTGGAAAATCTTCTTTCCCGTACTAGTGCATCCACGCACCTCAATTGGAAGGCCTTGATTGATGAGGACAGACTGTTGACTCGTGTTGAAGTTCTGGAGAGCCTTCTTCAAGTTTACTCGAAGGTGAGGGTTCCGTAAATCAACTTACTTTGTGTGAATTTGATCGAAGACTTGTTTCCTTGTATGTAGAACTTCACCGAGGATAAGCTGCGAGATGAACTGAAGAAATGTTATGAGGATAAGGAAACTTATCAGACCACGGCGAAAGAAACTTTGTGTAACGTCTTGCACGAAAAGGCGGAATTAATGGCGAAGTTGAAAGAAACTGAGAGGTGAGAATTGAAAATTTTTCATTCTTAAACCTGGCTACCTGAAGCGCTACCAAGAAATGCTTCTCTTGTAGATTGGCCTCTTCACACAGCGAGGACCTCGGTTATTTCAAAGATCTTATCTCGCAACGTGATCTGGAAATGGAAGCCTTAACTCAATCGTATGAAAAAGAAGTTCAAGCCAAGCTGGAAATGGAAGCTCGGCTGAAGGTGGGAAATTCCGATTTATGTCTTCGATTACGGTGACAACTTTCGACTTCTAATCTAACAGGAGATTGAAGGTCAAGACGTTAATACCATTGATAAATGTGCTGTTGACATAAACGGTCGAAGTTCTCTGTTGGACGAAGACTTGAAATCAACAACCACGGAAGAATCCCCTTCGTGTCAAAGTGATAGCGTTTACAAAGGATTGACGTCGTCCTCGCTGACAAATTCGACGAGCAGTTTGGATTCGAGTGGAACAATGAGCGCCTCAGATCTTTCTGTCAATGGCTATAGGGAAACGGAATCCGTGGGTGAGCGGATTATTTCGTGAATGTATTTCAGTATTGTTGTCTTCAGTTAAGATACGCACTGTAATTCTAGGCGAGGAAAATAATAAATAAAACTTAGTATCATTTTGTGACGTTGCACAAACGACTCTTCCGTTTAGATTTCAATGCATGCATGTGTTACTTGCAAATTTTGTAGGAACTCAAGTTGATCAATTTATTGATTCGATCACGGAGTCCATGGATTCAGATCTGAAGGCTGCGTTACGGCAAAACGAAGAATCCGTGATGGAGCTGAAAGAGCGTTTGCGAAGCAGCACGGAAGAGATCGCGTCACTGACTGTTCAGTCTCATTTTTACCAGGGTACCGTATGTCCAAATTACTTGATTTCGCGCATGGTTGTCTTTATTTCCTCTCGGAAAGAGCTGTATTCTTTTCTCTTCTCAGAATCATACCAAACTGCACTGATGGAATCAGAGCAACGGTGGCAGCAAGTTCGATCATTGGAGTGTGAGTGATGAGATTGTGGCTTTGTTGGCGTATGACGGTATATTGATTCGCTTTATTAGATGAGAATTCAGCTCTGACGAATCTTCTGAAAGAAGCGAAGGATGAAGTTGCGATGCTGAAAGATAAACCAGTGACTGTAGAGAACGTTACCTCGATAGACAAGGCACTTCCTGTGAGTGATATGCACGTTTTCTGTTTGTTTTCATTCATAACGTAATGCTTTCCTTTTCTTATATTGGAACAGGCCTCTGACGATGCCTTCGCAGAACTCAAAAGTAAGTACATTTTCTTCCTTTCGTTTCACGTTCACCGTTTTAACATCGTCATGTAATCGTACTCTGGTTCGCCATTACATGTTACTTACCTGACTTCAACACCTCAGAGAAAGTAATCGTCTTTCGTCAGGCGTTAGCAGCGAAATCGTGTGGTATTGTTTTACTCAAAGGTTGGATTTTACACGAACGAACTTCTGCGCTTCAAGTAGCTTTTTGGCGCATTTGCGATCAAACGATGCAACGGCTTTCTGCAAGGCATTCACTATCGACACCCTGTTGTTTGATGCGTTTATGTATGGTCGTCTGCAGAGTTATTGGCGAGATCTCGCGAAGAAAAAAAAGAGTTGGAGGAAGAAAAGGACGTTTTGAAAGTGCAGTTAACGGAAGAGTTGATGAAACGGGAGAAGATGCAAAGCGATCTTGCTGATCTTGAAATGAAATTCAAAGTGAGTTCTCTTGGTTCCTTTCGAACCAATGTACTGAACGCTGGATGTTTCGTTGGATGTCTTTTTCAGGCTACGGACATAGACCGTCGTTGTCTTGAAGAAACCGTAAATGAGATTCGAAGGGATTTGAATCGAGTGACGGAAGCATTGGAGGAATCGGAGAAGGAAGCCGATGAATTCAAATTGCGGTATGAAGCGCAGTCGGAAACAGCGGAACGTCTTCGTCTTGAGCTTACGCGTTAGTATTACGTTTTTCGTATTATTCACCGTACAGACTTCAAACCTGAGTATTATTCTTGAAATTTTACAGGAAGTGTTTCGTTTCCTATTGCGCAACGTTCGTTCAACGATGGAGCAGTTCTTGAGCTTCCCGGAATGCCTGTGCAATCACTGTTAGTAATTCAGGTTTTGTTCTCTTCTTCCTTTCTGCATCTCATTGTTTATTTCTTTCAGTTGTGCGACGCAAGATTCCAGTCGAGCAGAGATCAAAGCATTTTCTCTATCCATGTTCGAAAATAGTGCGGATTTGAGTGATCTTCCCTCTTTTGAAAGTTTGAGTGATGAGGTAAGGCAAAAATCCTCAAGTGAATATCATGAATATATAAAGGTATATCGTATGATTCTCTACGGAAGGTGCAAGCGTACAAAGTAAAACTGATGCGCGCGAAAGAAAGTTTCGTGGAATATCAGCGTATGGCTGTAAACTTGAAACGGGATAATGAAGATTTACGTCGGAAGCTTGATAAGCTGAAGACCCAGTCCGAATTCGTGAGTACCCTACTGATTCGTCTCTTTCTGCGTCGATAACTCGTTTCCGTGCTGCCTTCTGGGCTACCTATTTTTTCCCGTCGCTCTTATAAAGTAGCCTTCTTCATGTACTGTAGACGAAAAATTTTCATGCCATGTTGCTCTTTTGGTCGGTGATCGGATCGTTGGCGTTAGCACGCACAGTACAGTATAACGTTTCGGCATCTTTTATATTTCTCTATTCACTTTTTTCGATTTTCAGGTCAGCATGTCGTACAAAGCAGTCGTTGTACTTCTTTGCGGCTTCTTTCTCGGGATGGCTATTGAGTCGATGTATAACTCTGTCAGTTATTGAGTTACACCAATGCAGTGTTCATGACCACCGGATGCAAGTACGAGTTGCTTTTGAACTACCTGTTGAAATTTGGTTGCATGACCTTGTTTTTGTCACAAAAAAGTGACGGTGTCCGTCATGGTGGTCCACAATACAGAACTGTAGATATGTTTTCTTTTCACGCTCACCGTTTTGTTTCTGTATTCAAGTTTTTTGCCCCTTACCCACTGGTACTTCGGCATGCAATAGAGATGCGCACATCATGCTGTACGTGCTAGTTGATGAGAATATCTCGATTTTGGTGGTGATGGTTTTGTTGCTTCCCTCGTTTTTCTTTGAATAGACGGCTTATTATGGTTTTTTTTTTTTACTATTGCATGTTACAAAGGTTGAAGGTAGAATCGTGTTTTGCTGTCCCCGGGTTAGTGACCCTTGAATAACGACGGATTATTCAAGGCTAAATTGTGTTGGATGTTTCTTGTGCATCTTCTGAGATTCGGTTTTATAAGGTCGTCGCGCAATTTTAATTCTTACACATCCAACATTTTACGAACATTTTATGTAGCTGTGGTGCTCCCTTTCACTTTGAGCTTTGCTGTGGAGTTACGTGCATCTTTTAATGAACTGCGGTGGTGATATTAATGGTCACCGCTTGCAGTCGAATTTTCTCGCTTGCGGTTGTTGAATGCTGCGTTGTTTCCAGGTTGGAGGGTTTATCGTCATCCCCGTTCTCATGGTGGTGATCAGCGTGGTGGCTGCCCTGTACCCAACAGTTTCTCTTTTGACTGGAACCTGGGATTCCGACGGCCCTCAGCAGGGAAACTGACGCGTGCGGTATGGTTGACCTGTTGTGCATGGTTGGAGGAGAGCTTTCCTCGTGTGAAGTGGTGCAACCGACGTTCTACGTTGTTCAACGTTATTTTTGTTCGCAAGAAAAGTTGAATATTCCTCAAATCGCAGAGTTCACGCGGATGCTCTACGGGTTTGGCACGCGTTTTGCGGTCCCACAGTGCAGTGTTATGAGAGTAAAATGGAGTGAACGTATGAAATACGTTTGGGTTCTAACAGTTATCGCGTCCCGATGGAAATCATGCAGAATCTACTTTTCTCTGCGAGGTTGTTTTTTTTTTTCATGGGGTTATTGCGTTGGATCCTTGTCGTCCGGTTATCGTATGAATGTCTACTGGCGTCACTGCTGATATTTTTATGCGCTATAACATCGTTTTTTTTAAAATTCCTTTACGACTACATCGGTATTTTTAGACACATCCTGAAGTCCTTTTCCGAACCTCAGGTCTTCCAGTGACCTTTTCGAGGACATGGTGATGCATTAGCTTAGCTTTTCAAAAGTTTCCCGTGTCCCACACAGGCTCGCTTAGCAAGACTCGGATTCATTTGATCAATGTGAAAATGGAATACAGTACTGTACTGTACTGTCGTGAATAAAGCTCCAGGCCCTTCGATGTTGCAGTCGTCCATTATCCCTGGACATTTTCAAGCGTGTTCTCTGCAATAGAGAACGAACAGCATGGAGCGTCCTCATTCGTGGTTCGTCAAAACTGCGTCTGTCCTTATCATCTTTACTGGAATCGTAATTAGCGGTCGGGTTGCGACAAATTCGATTACCCGCCGATTTGTTGCCATATGTTTCAAGCCTGAGCGTCGGTTCTTGCTGGACAACCATTGCTGCAAGGCTGAGTGCCTTTAGTGTTGCGGTTTTTGTAACTTTGATCTCGATAATTGATGCTTTGCTTTCAATCTGCATTAATTTTAAGAGCAAATAGAACGAAAATGTGGTTGACTAGTTCAAAATTTCTCTCTTGTGCGTTGAGTCATGTTCCGTAGGTCATGGGTGCTGATGATTCGTGGAAGTTTCTTGTCAATTGACTTTCACAAATGTGGTAATGTTAGCTATATTATTTTTGGAAAGCTTTTTCAGATTAGGGCGATCCGCGAATTTCGGATCCCATTCGGAATATTGGGCAGATTGCATGATACGTGTACAACCAACGCCTTAGTTCACATTCTTAGCATTCAATTCAAAGCCGTTGTCGCTGCCATAGCCTTGGGCATTTCTCATGTATTCGGGCATCCGTTTATGGCCGAAGACGATGTTACGCCTCTCGTTATGCGGATGACTTGTTATCTAACGTGAGAACAGCATTGTGATCGGACTAGAGGACTTCCTCATTTAAATTGCTGTATGTTATTAAACGGAATGAAAGGTAATCACCTGCGCTGTTCTCCTTCCTGATTTGCCTTAGAATGTGAGGGGATCGTCGATCGGCGACACCACGCACATTTTTTTTATGCAGCCGCTGATTTCTTTGTGTTCATTCTTTGCTTGCGGTCATGAACGTCGCTTTGCACATGGTCGTTCATTCAAAGATTTGACTAGCCGATAAATGCTGTAGTGATCAGAGAGGGATGAAAAAATACATGAATGATTGACGCTTTCTAGTGGTGCGAAATTCATTACCTGAATTAAACCTAACCTTGTGTACGAATATTTCAGGAATTTGTATCCTTGTACTGTAGTGTATTGCCAAGTTGTTCCAAGTAAAATTATCGCATGAGTGCGCGATGATCTGAATCCTTCGGAATGTAAATAGTGCGTGAAATCGAGTCGTGCGTGAAAGTGCGCAGCGTGCGCTACAGTATTCCGTGTTTTCCTTCAGTCTATCATTTAAAAATGGATTTTGAAAGTTTGAGCATTCCTGGGCTTCCAGTTGAAGAAATTACCCTGTGCTCATGCCTTCCTGGAGTACCCTCGGCCGAGCATGACCGCACTGATCATGAATGCTTGGTATGATTTTTCTGTCTTCTTTTGCAATAAAAATGTTGCATTCATTTAATATGAATGTTCATTCTTCTGGATGATATCTTTTACCCGCTTAGATGAGATCTTGTATTTCTTGAAGACTGTCAACCAGTGCCAAAAACATTTACCGTGGAAGCTCATTTAAACAAATAAATTTCCCACAGAGTCTACTGTTGCAGCCAGGGATGGTTGTTTCTCTGGAAGCAATTAATGACGCATCCATGCGCAGCGGGGTTTTTTCGGTGGCCCCTGTCGTGCTGGATGACCCGGAAGTGACCCATGAGCTTGTGAGATAAATATAAATGTTGGTATTACATGTATTTCTCAATTGACGAGGACATTTATTTTCAGTGGAGATTGAATCATTCATTTGTAACGATTTATCTATTGGGAGTCGAATTTTCTGAAGATGTGACGAGTGTCGGCGATGTCAGACCGATATCTAACTTCGAGGTATGTCATATTTTTGAGATCTAAACCGGTTTTATTTGTTCACGTGAAAATGTGTTCAGATTCATGAAAGGGCAGGCTGTGTTCTTGTGTTCGATGGACATCCGGATTCGTTCGTTGAAGAGTATGCCGATGAAGTGACAGTAGGAGAGGTGAGAGAGCATGCCTTGAATATATTTAAATTTGACTCATCTTAGTTTGACTGTGATCCGGTGTTTCAGTACATTTATATTTTGTACTACGTTCAGTGGACATTGAAGTTTGACGCGCGTCAAATTTGTAAACAATATTCATGTTCGTTTCTGTTCCGGTGCTTCAGATCCTTAATTTTTGGGACGTACCAAAATTTGTCTCGAATGTGTGGGTTCGTTAGTCAGATAGATGTCATAAAAAGGATGAACTGGAAAAAAGTTACCATTTAAAAAAATCCTTAAATCCGCTCCAGATTTATGATTCTCTTTATTTCATTGACTCGTTCTAGCTCGGAAAACTGGCCGTTACCCAAATTCGTCAGAAAGCTGGTATGTTCGATGTGCAATCAATGAGATACACGGTTCAACTTGTAAATAATTTTTTTTCAGAATCTCACGGAATGACTGTGCTCATTTGTTCAATGAAACGCTTAGCTACATTGTTTTGTGGCTTTCGTTGGGAAATGGCGTCCGAAATGCCGTTGGAAAAATTCGTTAGTGACACAACAACGTACGATCAATTGCTGGAATGGATGGCGCGCATTTTCACGTTTTGTGCAGTGATGTCCACGCTTAATATGCAGTTTTCGGATGATACAGTTTCTCCAGTGAATGGTGCATTGTACGAAACAATGTTGTGTAGATGGAACAAGCCCATGAATATCTTCGCTGCACATCTTAAGGAAACTGAGTGTCTTTCTCCCGCTATCGAATGGCAGGAACCTCAGGTGAGATTATACTGGTAATACTTGAATTCAATTTTGATGACACTTTGTGCCGGCAGGCTAGCAATTCTTCGAATGGAATTGAAATCAGTGAGTACAGCATTTTTCGGCGGATTCCTTCTTGGGTGCACCAAGAAATGCTTCGTGGAATAGTGAATCGTGGTTCATCTCCTGTTCATGTTGACGACGAAACTCATCCAGTTGATGGAGCCTTACCAAATTTTTCAGTTGTTTCTCTCAGTGAACGGTTTATGTCGGGATTCCCGAGTGATGAGCGACACTTCTAATTTTTTTAAGGGGATCCGTTTGTCGATTAGTCTTGATCGCTGTGCAGTAATCCTATTTGTCTTGCTAAAGATCTATCTATTTGTCTGAAGTTTACCACTGTATTAAAATGTCGGGATGCTGTGTAAATTATCCTTCCCTACTGAATCAGAATGATTGAATCTTCAAGTTTACCATTAAAATGTTCGTATTGTTTGTAAATTATGTCATGGCGTCCTTGAACGAATACGCTTTTTTTTAAACCCAACGGACGCTTCTTGAATTTGCGGTTCAGATCCATCTGTTTTTGGATGAAACACGCGAAAACTGATTTGTATGTTTTTATTCGTGTAGTTTTCGCAAATTTACTCATCGATGTCATTATCTTGGAACAGATACGCTTCTGCTTCCGAAAGGAAGAAAAAAAAAACGCTTGCTACTGAGAATACGCTTCTTAAGATTCAACTGCGATTCCGTATTTTTCGCCACAATCGAGCGGAAACCTGAATACGCGCGATCAAGCTTTTGAAAATGAACGCTTCTGACGGAAATGATACGCGCGTTCCCGTTCGGCGATGTTTTATTTTGACGTGATCCGAGTCGTTCGCGCCACTTCGCGGATTCTTGGGCTGTTCGCGATTTCTACGTGACCGGACAGTGCCATGAAAACCGTACTTCAACGTGTGATGTAAGAAAACTATGATTTTGTATAGTTGGCCGTTTGATAGATGAGATTTTGTTATTGAATTATGCGCTCGATTGCGAAGATGCTCTTGCCACGATTCTTTCATGCTTTCTTTCAATGCACGAGAAAAATCTTTTTTTTTTTTTTTTTTTTTCTTACTTATCTCGAGAACTTGGCCAGGAGAAATTTTTTTTTTTTTTTTTTTTTTTTCGTACTAATCTCGAGAACGTGGCCATCATGTGATTTTTCGTGCGACTCAGTTTTTTTTCGCGGGTATTTATCAGAGAAGTTTGTTAGTTTATTTCAGAACGGTACAGCGTTGATGTTTTCATATGTTCATGATCACCGGCCTGATGTTCTTGTTACTATGCTTTTCGTTGTACAGTACATTATTTCGAGCGATCTCTTCGCGTTGTAAGGTGTTGATGAAGGTTGTTGAATCGAGTCTTTGTTATTCATTCCTGGCATTTCGTTTATTTTGTACGTCAACGGATCCTTCGTTGTTCATACTTTTTTTTTGCTGTTCGTGCTCCACGACAAGGAAAACTTCGTTTGAAATTTTCGCGCTGAGAAATTCTGTGGTTCGAGGTGCCCCGATCTCGAGGATGCGTATTTTTCGGAGCGGAGAGAAATCATGAATACAACACATTTCCTTGAACTAGTGAGCAGTGTTGCTGACCTAATTTATCTCTTTTGGCGGAAATTTATCAATGCTCGTGGTATTCTGTCTGTTGCGCCGGAAAAGAAACTTCGGTGCCCCTCCGATACTCGGATGACCAAAACATCCGCGCTCAACGTTGCTCGAACAATTGCTGGTAGGCGGTACATAATTCATATCAGATTTACATGCTTTCGCCTTGAGGCTTGGTCATTTGTTGTTCGTTTTGTTTTTTTTGAGCAAAGCTCGAAGAAGTAGTTGCTCAGCCATTTGTTTCCCTAGCCACATGATGCTTGGCCGAAATCCGAGTTGTTATGCCAATTACTGTAGCTCGCGGAACTTCTTCGAGAAATAGCAGTAAAATATATGAAGTAATGAACAACTACCTGGAGTCACTACTGAACTTCTTGCTGATGGTTCTTAAACCTGTTTGATTCTATGATACTACGTACAATATTTTTATGCACCTTACACTGTGTAGATTAAAAGCAAAATGCTGATATATTGAGCAATCAGTGGAAGAAGGAGCAATTTCTCAGTTTAATTTTTTTCAGCTTCATATTTTAACTTTTTCAATTCCTTATTTTGCATGTGGCCTCTGATACGTGTTCGGACCGTCTCAACATACAATACGCTTTACACATGTACGATTACCGTGACCGTTTTCTCGAGAGCCTGTATAATGCAGTGTAAGCGTCTAACCTCCACAAAATTTGAAGCCTGGCTTATGTGCATTGCGACATATTGATCAAGCTTCATTGATGGTGCATTAATTTCCGTATATTTTATGCGAGTGCCCTGGAATAAACATGTTCAACCCCTGCAAGTTGAAGGCTCCATGCAGAACTTCATTCTTCGTCCACCGGAAAGTTTTCCTTCCATTTGCAATGCAGTCAAACACAAGGTACAGTAATTGTCTCCAAAGGCATGCCTTTCTCGTTTCCAACTTCAGAATTACGTCGAATATAAGCATCTCGCTCATCAGGAGGGATAGATTGATTCCCTAAATTTCATTTGATGGTTTATTTACTCGAAGTATTAAACTTCTGGGAATTCCTTCGAAAGAACCTTTATTAAAACCCTTTTTCTGATCCGCCCTACTCTGACCTTTTCACCAGCACAGGCTTAAATAATAGTTCATTTTGTTTGGAATCACCAGCGTTTATATGATGCTTCGTGTCACAAAGCAAGAAAAAAATCAGAGAAGAGCCAAATTTAGAAGTGGGCATAATTCAATATTTTTATTTGAGAAGGTTAAGATGTGTGTACGTGTATTGTACTGGGTTGCTGCATTGTTGGAACAATGGCAGATAGTTACTTTTCCCGGTCATGTTGGTATATTTTCATAAAATTTCTTCAGTTAGATTATTTGAGCCTTACGAATGGTCTGGTTGACTTATGCCACTCCACTATTTGCTACTAAAAAATCTACCTTCACCCTCTTTGATCCGCGAGCATTTGAATTTTTATTGTTACAGAAAAGGAAATAGATTTTCTAAGCCTTCGCTCCACATTGAATCTGGCATCTGCTTATCGTAACTTTTTTTCTGCTTGGTAAAATTACATCTAGAAAAGGTGGTAATCCAGGAGAATCGGAATAGAAAATCAACGGTTCAGGCTATGAAATGTTTTTCAGAAAGTCATTAGGAAAAAGCTCGGATTACAGGTAGAGGACCCCATTGTAAAAAACTTGGAAAAAAATAAGTGACACTCTACTGACAATTTCGTTGAATGATAATTTAAAAAAAAGCTTTACTACACATTAGATTCTTTAAAAAGTCCCTCCGATGGAAGAGAAATGTACAGTACTTACAGCTTTGTGCAATCTCTACAATTAAAAAAAATTCACATCATATTATCGGGCAGTGATTTTTTCCAGTACTGTATCTCTTGAGATCTTTTCCATTTCTTGTCAGTATGTCCTGGAGTAGAACGTTCAACATTGAACCTGGAACATTTTTGTTGAGTAAAACCTTAAAAATGTCAGGGCAGTGCGTGCATTTCTATGGTAGTATCGGGGAAGATAACTTTGAAAAATGAATTTTTCTTGTCCTTTACTAGTCTACTACATACATACTGTAGTACAGCACTGTGTTCTACCGCGGACCTGACCAGCCCTTTCCTATTTGCAGATTCCGATAGCCGTCTACGGAATACATTAATTCAAAGGCTGTTCAGGATGTCAGACAAAAGAATGCGTTGTGAGGATGATTCCATTGCCTGATGTACAGTACTTGCTTTCCTTTCTTCAAGATACTTCTGATGCGTTTTCATGGATAATTTGAAACATATAAATCTATAAAACATTCGTAATTCATTATTTGGTTTAGCCAGCTACGCTGTAAAAAGCCTTTGCATCATTGCTTATTTTTAGATGTTCAATTTTATTCATTGGAGAATATTTGTTTCATACCTTCGAAGCACGTGGAAAGTTTTCATCATAAGCAAGCCAAGCTACATAAACATCCTGTTAAACGGACTGCTGAACTCGGATGCATATGCAGCATATCATCCATGAGAGATGCGTTCTTAGGCTGAATTATTCGCTGTTATGAAATATACAAACAGTATGAGGTGTTCAGAAATGACCCACTTCTGACGATATCTACGTTGCCGAGGTACGGTTAAAACAGTGCTCGAATACAGCATAGTGCTTGACGATATCGACATTAAAATAGCTGTTCTGAGGATCACGACGGCGCCTCCGTTTAATCAATCTCATTTTTCCCGGTAAGAAACCGACAGGCGCCACTGAATCCGCGTCTTCGTAAACTTCGTTCGTTTTGACCCATCGTTGCTCTTGAGTGAACCTCATCTACTTATGTGAGTATCGATAGCGCTTCAGAGCCCGCGATAATCAGCTATGACGATTCAGAGACATTCGGCGTTGACACAATTCCCACGGATCAGACTGGAGAGATGCGGGATTAAGGATTTCATGTCTCAAGGCCACCATTTTACGGCGAGTTTTTGCACAAGGTCCGCTCGCAACCCACCGAAATCGTGTTTGGGCACTGCATGTAACTCACATGTAACTCGCGGCGGATGCGAAGTTATTCATTGCGAAACGGGCCCGGTGTCGAGGTTGCCGTCAACGAAATAAGACAATTTTCCAGCATTGCGGTAATGTATGCGGTTCGTACAGGTGCGGAATTTTTACGGAATTCGCTTGATTCGCCGCGAATCGTCTGCCAAGAACGCTGACGTAACTCCATGTCAGGCCTCGCTGGCTTGGAATTCACTCGCTGTTCCAATTCGCGTCTAGGATTTCTCGTGTGCGCGAATGCCTTATCAAACAGCTCCGTAAGAAGGGATAAAAAGAAATCGAATATAGCCTAAGTAGAGTACTAAATTGGTAGATCCTCAAACATCGACGCAAATCATCTCAGATTTACTGCGTATGATCAGCCATCTAACTTCTAAAAATATCTCGAATTGCTGTAGCTTTCGTTCAAGATATACTGTGCAAATAAAATCGAAACAACAAGGAATGCGAAGAAATTGAATTCCTTCTGCGCGGGTCTGAGATTTCTTAAGTTCGTAAACGTCTTATCAACCCGCTCTTTGAAAAGGCCATAAAACGTCATAACAGGTAGAATTGGTTGATGTTCAAACATTGACGCTAATCACCTCCGATTTTCATGTACTTTTTACTTCGTATACATCCATGAGAGAAGCGACCTCCCGAAAAATGATTTTAAATACAATTCAAGTATATTTTACGGCAACGGGCTGCAATTTTGATATTTTTCCAGAAGGTGAAAAGCTTATAATGTAGCCCGTTTCGAAAAAACTTCAACATCAAGTATTCAGGGCAAGGTCTGTGCGATACTGTATATCGATCTGCTGGATGCCGTGTACGTATTCTAAAATTTCGAATTACAGACTTGGAGAATTTGAATTACGGCAGAAAAACAGCTTCGAAAGCCGTTTTTTCTTTCTCGTATACTGCTTGGGTGGGCTACTATGTGACGCAAGTTCTCCAGAAAATTATGCTCACGAAAGTTCGTTGAGGAATTTCCAACTCCTTCGCCCAAGTAGCTGGCGGCAAAATTTTGACCTGTGGTGTCGGTGAAATGTCTTGCTCCGAGGCCCTCGGTTGTAATTTTTCTTCTGATTTTATTTTTGGATTCACGGAGCTGCCTACGAAGCATTAGTTGTTTTGCTCACCAGAAGTAGAATGGCCTCACGAGATTCATTTTGAGAAATGGAAGATGAAGGAAAGTACGGTGGAATTCAATGTTACCATACTCATTTGATGTCTCCCGAACTTTGAGGATAGTAAGAGTGGCTGAACGTAATTTTGGTACTATGTCTGAATTTTTCTTGATGGAGGTTACATGAAAAACACAGTCAGTCGGTGCTTGATCCGAAATGTCCGTTTATAGATGTTATATTTCCCCATATATCATGCCTTGTAATTCCTCGAATCATTTAAAGAAGTATTGAGATATTCTTCAGTTTCTAAGCCTGATGTTCTATGGCAGTTTGGAATGCGTTCGAAACTATAACGACATTCTAGCCAAACACAAATTTAACATTTATGTAACACTAATAACTGCTATCACAGTACAGAATATCGACGGCTTAACTTGCTCGGGTAGTTTTGAATGCTTGTTTAATTAGTGTATTTAATTATTTCAAAAGCATGAAACAACCAAATGTGGTACCTCACAGTTTAAAAAGCAAGAACACGAAGCGCATAAAAAATCCCAGTTATGGTGTTTACTATCAACTATGGTCCATATACAGTGAGACCCCAAGATGCGGACGTAATTGGTGCATCAAGAGTGTCCCTAAGTCAAAAAGTCCCTAAGTCTAGTCTTGTTTTCCCATAGACTTACATATAATTACATATAATTTTTAATTGGTGTTTTATGAAATTAATATTAATCAAAATTCCTTTCAAAAATAGGGGAAAAAATTATGATGATAAAAAATTATTCAATCAGTGTTTTTCAACTCATGAATAACATTTGGAGCATTGAGGACATAAAACATTCACAAAATGCACAATTTTTGTGCTACTGCTGAGCTGAATGTTAAGATCCATCCATTCAGCAACCGTCATCTTCTCTTCCTTTCTTCTACAGCTGTGGTATCTTTACGGTTTCTTTTTTGAGTTCCACAGTTGGCACATTCCTGATTATTTTGGATGTTTTTGTCTTCTTAGAGGGCATTTTCCACTTTTTTTCATCTACCCTTCTTGAAATGAACCTATTAAAATTAGCACTTTTTAAAGCAAAAAGTTGAGAATAATGTTTTTCAACAGTTTCTTGAGGAACATACAGGGAAAAATACCCAGGTAAAAATGCTGTACCTTGGTACACTATTGGACATTGAGATGTTAGCATTTCCTGTAAAAATTAATTTAGTCAAAAAGAGAGAAGGAAATCCCTTCTCTCTTCAGAATCTCTATGCTTGAGGTAATTTTTTAAATTAGCTAAATGAATGGGAAAATGATGACAGAATTCCCAAACAATTTTTGTCACATAGATCTTGCCATCCTATGGTTCTGAATATTTGTTCCTAGTAATCTGGCCTGAAAAAGTTGATTTTCCTAAAATTTCAATGTCCGCACGTCAAGTCAGTGTCTGCATGTCGGGCCTTTTTTAAATGGAAAGAAAGTGTCTCTAAGTCAAATTGTCCGCAGGTCGAGGTGTCCGCATGTTGGGGTCTCACTGTACTCCATAGAGTTCCATGACTTTTTCTGTCGACCCCAGCGGGAACATAAATTCTTTGTCTGAGGATTATGTTTTTGCGGCAATGGAAATATTTTAGTGCTGTATCACTCTTGCAATGAGCAAATTGTCAAATTCAAGAAAACTTCGTTTTTTAAAGGAAAACTTCAATTCGAGTATCCTAAGTTTTGTTGCCACGCGTGAAGGGGTATTCCATTTTTTTTAATCCACAGATTTTTATTAAATGAATTTCCTAAAAATCGAGAAAATACCGTGATCATGTTTGCTATGAGGGTGCCTACGATTGGATTGAATAATACTTAGTGGTTTAATATGGTTCTCAGTTGTATGCGACTAACAGCAATTCTGGTTTTAAGTTTCTGGAAATTCTCCAAGGAAATTTCACCTCGCTTCATATTTATCAATATAGAGCAATATAACAGGGTAATATTGTTAATTTAAGTGCACCGAGTTAGATTGAATAAAAGTTACTAAAAATTCAAGAATCAAAAATACTTTCTATCAGCACCTTTTGCAAGAAACTTTTCGGCATATTTTTTCACGGAATTGTCATTTTCTTGAATTATTTTGTCAAGTTTTTAATGCTACGCTGTACAGTAAAATGTCATCAAAACAAAGATATTGGGCTAGAAAAAGCTTGCTAAAATATTTTTTAAAAAAAGGTCACTATTGTCGGGAACCTAAAAAGGGAATGCATGCTGTAACGAGATTAATCGTAAGCAATAATTCGTTGCATCTAGATTTGTTGTTACGAGGTTCTCTTGTACCCGTACGGTGATTCTTTTTGACTGAAGTAAAATGTAATTGCTCACAATATGATCGCGGAGCTCGTCGGTCAGCTGAACGTTCCGAGAGTGTCCATTATGAGGATATGTGTCGTCTCGCGTATTTCCGAAGATCTTCTCGCGTTTCACTGAGGAAGGAAGTGCTGCGCGAGGATGAGTTGAACTTGACGATGAATGACTGCAGTGAACAATCGTACTTGAACTACCCTTACGTCGGTCGCATTTCCGCCGTGGAAGCGCGAAAGCGAGCCCGCGGACGGCATATTTTTTCACGGAATTGTCATTTTCTTGAATTATTTTGTCAAGTTTTTAATGCTACGCTGTACAGTAAAATGTCATCAAAACAAAGATATTGGGCTAGAAAAAGCTTGCTAAAATATTTTTAAAAAAAGGTCACTATTGTCGGGAACCTAAAAAGGGAATGCACGCTGTAACGAGATTAATCGTAAGCAATAATTCGTTGCATCTAGATTTGTTGTTACGAGGTTCTCCTGTACCCGTACGGTGATTCTTTTTGACTGAAGTAAAATGTAATTGCTTACAATATGATCGCGGTGCTCGTCGGTCAGCTGAACGTTCCGAGAGTGTCCATTATGAGGATATGTGTCGTCTCGCGTATTTCCGAAGATCTTCTCGCGTTTCATTGAGGAAGGAAGTGCTGCGCGAGGATGAGTTGAACTTGACGATGAATGACTGCAGTGAACAATCGTACTTGAACTACCCTTACGTCGGTCGCATTTCCGCCGTGGAAGCGCGAAAGCGAGCCCGCGGCGTCGTTAACGCAGCGCAACCCAGTTATCTCACTTCCGATGTCTTCCGCTGCTGGCATCGTCCTCGGCGAGTATACTAAAAGGTGAGCGAACGTCCACGTTACCTCAGTGCACGTCGAGCTTCATTCAGGAGCCGAAAGGACCGTGATCCGTTGGAGGCCGCACACTGCTGGTTGTGCGACGGGGCCGCCACCAGTATAATTCTCGGATACAATCCTAATGTCCATTCAGTGCCCGTGGGGAATTCAATCGCTCAGGTTGTTGCGGAAGCGAAGCATGCGGCTGACTTTTTGATTGCTCTGCGAACCGAAAAATACAAAAAAATTACCCTGCCCCCTCCCCCTGCAGCATCTGTTCTCGTTGCACGCAAAAAGATGCAGTTCTTTTCCTTTGAGTTATTCCTAGGCATCAAATGCTCTGTCTTCGTCAGTTCTGTCAACTATCCTTCTGCTATACCTTCTCTGAAATTGCAACGAAAAATTCCCCCGATTTTTTTATCGAAGAGCCAAAAAATGTTTCTAGTGTGGTTGAAAATTTCAGTATTTATTTTTTTAAAGACAGCTTTTCAAACCGAAAAAATTCTGCATGAGATTTATTGATTATACAGTATTTTAAAACCTTTCATCCCATGAAATGTTCGCCCTTTAAAAGTTTTTTCCACCTTCCCGGAATTTATAAAGTCCTCATTAGTGCAATGACATCCCTCTAAATTGAAGATGCAAGAAAACGCAAAAGCAGAAAATGTTGTGTAGTGAAATATAGTTATTTACGGGAAAAGTGACTTTTTGATTGCAGTGTGAACCGGAAAATGAAAAAAAAACATGAAACTTGTCTTGTGCATCGAATGCTCTTCCCCTGTCAGTTGTCAAATATTCTACTTTACTGCACTGTAAATTCCATGCAATTGCAACAATTTATCTTCGAAAGTGAAGATTCAAAAAAGCTAAAAAACTAAAAATGTTGTCTAGTGGAATACAGACACCAATTTAAAAAAAACGAAAACTCGATTTATCGCTGAAAAAAAACAAAACAAGTTCTGCATGAGGTTTAGTATGTGTTAGTTTATAATAACGCTTTATGAAGTTACTGTATTTCACACAAAGGAATATTCGCCCCTTTATATAATTCTTCCAACTGTCTCACGTGCATGAATTCCCGATTACTGCGGCGATCAAGATGAATTGAATAAAGTAAATCCGAACTTTTTAGTGGATTGTAAAGATTACATTTTTATTTGGAGAAAGTTAATTTTTGATTGCCGTGCGAACTGGGAAAAGAAAACAATCCGCCTGTATGTATTTTTGGCACATCAGAGACACGGTTCTTCTTTCAAGACGTTCCAAGCACCGAATGCCCTTCCCAGTTATTATAAATGTTCCACAACTACACATTCCAAATACAGCAATTGCAAGTTGCTTCCCCCAGTCGATATTTTTTCATCGGAACCTCAAATATCCGTGGTATGTTTTGAAAACGTAAAAAGATTACTGTATTACATTTTTATTGCTCTGCGAACCTAAATTATATGCGCTTAAAATTTTAATGAATGAATACATTATTGTTTTTTTTTGTATTTCATGCAGTGATACGTTTCAAAGATAATGTACCTTGCAAAGACTCCATCAAACTTTTTGATTTTGGCTGGATTCCGTCAGCTGTCTTCGGCGTTTTCGAAAAAATGCAAAAGAAAATTACTTCTACGAAAGGAATATTGCCTTTTTCAATGGAACAGCGGAAGAGTTTGGTCGAAATTCTACTTTAAAATAGAGTAGCATGTTTTTGAAGTAAACTACTTGAATTGAAACATTTTTTCTTTTATAAACGGTGTCCAGTTTTTGGCCCACCTTTAAGCAGGCGTCCAACACAGAATATACCTTTCTTTAAAACAAAAATAGAAAACATCGAACGCTGTTTTGTTTAAGTGCACGATGAACGTGATCCACTATTGCTTAGTATGGTTGGGACTGAAGAAGCCCGAGGATGAAGTTGACAGCACGATGGATGCAAGGCTCACGTGGCGAGCGCTGATTGCCGAGTATTTGGGCACATTGTTTCTGGTACTTCTCGGCACGATGTCGACGATCCACCCGCCGGGAAGCAACCCTTTCGGAGCCGTGACAGGACCATTTGCTGGCGGGTTTGCCGTCGGTACGATTGTTAAGGTAACGATTACTTCTAGCCAATATCGGCGGTATTTGACTTGTTCCGGCGTCAAGTCCCGCGCGGCGACGCGTGTTTAAATACTGTACAGCGAAACCCCCCCCCCCCAAAGTGCTGTACCTATTTAATAACACCGATACCTCCCGAATGCTTCAGACTATTACAGTTACAGAACTGTTCGATGACGCGTTTTAAACATCTTTCGATTGTTTTAAATTTTATGGTTATGCTGCATTTACGCTAGCCTGGCGGGTACATGCATTTGCGAGAAAATTCCCATGCCCTTTAGCGTGACGGTTTTCCTATTCGTGTCTTCATGGAATATGCATGCAGAAATACGCAACAGCAAGCCATAATTTTTTGGCATTCAGAGCGTAATTTTTCTGGGTTGTGGGATTTATTATTATTTATTTACCACAACTTGTGTGCCAGAATGGGGTCGGGGAAGAGTAAGAGACAAATTCTAGAGGCTGCGGAAATCAGTAAAGTATTCTTCCAGTTTTCCGCGTATTTGGTGGAATTGATATCGATAAAAAAACAAGGATTGAATGAATCAATGCACTTTCATATTTTTACATGTTTTCCCGATTATAGCTTCAATCGTTCATGAAAATGTCGTCGAAAATCATTCTAATTTTTTCCACCCTATCCGAGAGGAATGGAGTTGCAGTCACTCGCGTAAATTTCTGGTTAAAATCGATCGAGCGAGAACAGATGTGAATCGAACCGTTCGTGTGATTAATTAGTTTTTCCCCCGAGTAATATGTTCTGCTGCCTCATGCCGGTCTCGTCATTTTAAAAATGCGCATTCAACATGATTTTTTCCGCTTCATTTGATTGTTCAAGGAAACTTCTTGTCGTACCAAAATTTCTGGCGAACTAGCGCTTGTCAAAAAATAACTTTTTCAAGATTTTTCCGGTAAAAATTTCTTAAATACAGATTAGGAAATTGTATTGGAAATATACGAGTAAGCATTTCTTCTCGTAAATCAAATTTTCTCGAGCATGAATATAAAATTTCGTCGATGCTCGTGTAAGAAGCAATAGTTCACCACGGATTTCGAAGACTTAGTTTACTAAAAACGTACAGCCAATCAGGTAGCTTTCTTGAATCTTCAATTTACCGTTGAATACGTGGGGTAAAATAAAAATGTCAGTCTCGTTTCTTCGGTGAAATGTTTAGTCGGGACATATATGGAAATTTATCATGTTGATCGTTTATTTTCTCTGGGTCAAGTTTTCTTAATACCATGAATATGTCGAAAGGAACATCTTTTTTTTTTGAGACAGAGAGAATGCAAAACTTGCTGACACCTCAGGCACAAGCGATTCCATTTAGAATTTAAGGTTTTTATTCAAATTCGACGTCCCCGAAATTTTATAAAATGGGAAATTTTTCCATAAGGTTCAAATGCATTCTCAATTATATATACATTGAAGTCTTTGAACACAGAAACCATCCTATTAATGTTTATTGATTCGTTGAAAATCCTGAAAATTAAGCCTTCCATTGGGACTAAAAAAAATTTCAATGAACGCCTCAACGGTTATAAGCGAATTGTGACAGCAGGAAAATCCTTCGGAGATTAAAACCATTCGCGTCATTTGTATTATCCATCGTGAGACCACGAATCGTTTGAAAAATGCAGTCGCTTTGTGTCGAAAACTATCGAAGTTTAAGATACGCTTGCAAGAAAAATTAAAGGACTGATGCGTACGTGATGAAATATAATAAAGTTGAAGGAGTTACGTTCCTTCCCTTACTTCAGAGAAAAGTGAGAAAAGTGCATGCCATCGCGAAGTCCGCAATTGAGTGAGAACTCCCCGAAATCCCTCAGGCACGAAAAACCTTGATTGTATGGAAAGTTCTTCAGATTGGCTTGACCCACTGCATCAGAGTTTTATTCCGGAAACCTTGAGACGTCTTTTCATTTAAGTCCTTGAGGGCATGGCTGTGCTTTTTTTTTCATCGCCTTTTCCTGCCTGCCACATCCAGCGTAAAGCCTTGTCCTGCTGGCTGCAGCATGGACAAGATATGCGAAGAATTATGCCATTCAATAACGCAGCAAATCCCAACCTTTTCGATTTTCTTAGTTTTTTTCACCCTGGGAAGGTAATTCTTGCGGCCACCTTTCCGATAGATAATTTGATTTTTCGAAGGATATGTTTTCATGCAATCTATGATCCCGAAGATCGAGGGATCGGTGGCAGCAGAGAACCCCTTAGGCGGGGTACAACGGTATCATTGAACCACTATACTGCATAGCATCGGTCCACCATTTCGAATGAACCCTCCGCCCGCGGCGCCCATCCCGTGTCACCGACGGAGTTGTCATGCGTCGTCGGTGCATGAACTACGCCATCAACAGGGCAAAATGTTTCTGGGGTGAGCCAATGCCGACTGCCAATGTGCACATCCTTCACGGGTTGCGCAACGGCTTCGTGACGAAGGACTCGCTCCAGTAGCTGCCAAACAACTCCCCTGAGCCATGCAATAATTCAATCAGAGCGCCTGCAAATTCCCCCGACCAAGTTATGAAGCACGTGTACGTGCTTGGCGAGCCGGTCGTTGTGCTTTCTCGTATTGAATGTATCATGGCAGCTGGAGCTTGAACTCGGCCAAATCCTCGAATGACGTTCATGCTGCCGTTTTGCGCTTGGAAGATTTCGCTTTTGCGCAAAAGCTGGAGCCGAAGGCCTTCCATTAATCTTGTGCAAAGTTGTCATTGATCCTGTCTCGCTCTGTTCCGATCTTGCGCAAAGGAAAAGAGCTGCATACATGCACATCAAATTTAGAGTCAAAAGTCAGAACCCCTCGTGTAATTTTTTTTTCGAAACTTTTTGATATCAAGCATTTGAAAATTATGATTATCGTCTTTTTTTAAATAAACACAAACTCAAGAGACGTGTCTAACTTCCGCGCGCTTCGGAAAAAAATCCATGAACAGCTGTCTAAATATTTGACCCCTTTTCAAACTTCTTCAAGATGCTCTCCAACGATTCGAAAGTGCGTTCAGTTCTCCTGGTCTTAGAATCGAAGCATTCACGTTGTTTATTCTGATTTTGGATAGTGTTCTCATTTTACGAACCTGAGATTGATTATTGATATACAGTAATTATTTCTAAACTACTCATCATTCAACGGCATCCGGGGAAAATGTCTGTGTTGCTATTTTGAGGTACAGTACTGGATTTTCCTGTAATCTTGCAGAAATTTTACCTTACAGTATCATCAGTTCCGAAATATCGTGTGGAGTAGGAAAAGGAAATCCTGGTGACGCAGTGTTGGCCGAATTTTTTTTAGATTCGATGATCGATGGTATATAAATGGGACGAGTAAAAAACGAGGACAGAAAAAGTAGATATTGATAATCATTTGAAACTATATGATTATTTAACTGCTCTACTTTTGCTCGGAAAATGGCTTGGAAAAAGTAAAATTGATTAGGCGTGGAAATCTGATGACGCAGCTTTGTTTTTGTTGTTGGTTTTTTTTTGTGTGTATCAAAACTGGGAAAAGTACTGGGAATATGACATTAACTTTCAGCGTTTAATTTCTTTAGAATAGGCTTACGGTAATCTGTAGATTGCAATCATTGTTAAATTAGGAGCTAAATCTTCTTGATCATTTCAAAATTAATAACTCTTCCATTTTTTAGCTGATAATGGTACCAATGATTCCGTCTTAAAATGTCAGACCTTATTTTAATCGGAACAGTGTCAACAAGTATGCCTTGTTACGTCAGACTGGACGATAAGATTCTACTGCAATTTAAATTCTGCATGGGACTATTACACTCTTATAAAAACTGCCTTTTCACGCAGAATACAAGATCAATTCGCACGGCCATTGCTACTTGTTACTGTCGCAACGCGTGACGGAAATTCGTTTCAATGCATGAGTGACTTGTTAAGACGTGGTCGAGACTCGGAAGACAGTTTCAGCGAAAATCGTGCATCGAGTTGGACCTCAGAATTGATCGCATGCCAATCGAAACGAGCCTGTCGTCACGAAGAGCTTCCAACGAATGACGTAATTTGGAAGGAAGTGTACCTCGCGGCCGCGGTATGGAAGAATTAGCAGGCTTTTCTTCCTCTTCCTTCGCCTTTCAACGACCGACCGCCGACGCAGGGACGCCGCGCGTGGGGATTTTTTTGCTGTTGTTGACTTGACCGCCGCGGGTCACGCAGTCGCCGCTGCCGTTGTCATGATGGCTCACACCCACGCGCACCGAGAAATCCGCGGCCAAGAATGTTATCAAACAACCCTTGGGCAATGGGACGTGAAAGAATACACGCATACGTGCACACGCATTCATGGGAAGACATGGGGGAAAAAAAAAGAGGAGAGGCTGAGCCCAGGGATGACCGTGATATTAGAGCAGGCGGACTCGCACTTCGCCCAGTCGTGTTGCGCAACCCGGCGCTGCAGCAGTACCGCGCGAGGTGGGGATTTTGGGGGAGCCGGCCATTGAAACCCAATCATGTCCTTCAAAGTTGCCATCTGCGCGGGGGAATTATCCTTTTTTTTTTTTTTCGGGCGCACTTATGCAAAATTACTCCTAGCAGACCGCCGTTGAGACACTCCGTTTCAATGATTAACGGGCGATTGGCCCAACACCCTGCCCACGGATTGTGTCTCCTTGTCTGTATGAGAAGCACAAACATAAAAAATTACCCAGGAGTCAAAGTTGACGCGGGAATTCTGAGGACAGTCAATAAATTTCATCAGCAGCAACACTTCCAGGTAGTCGAATTTCTGTGTCCCCCAAAAATCAAGCACTCCTGCAGAAAGCTGCGAAACTTTTGAGGGATTTGATGAAATCAGCAGCGGTCTTAAACAGGGCGGCCAGCCCAGGAATGAAAGGATTTTTATTCCGCCGAGTCAATGGACCCCTTTTTTTTTCGAAGGGTAAGCCCCTCGGTGGATAGAAATGCCAAATGTCGTGGGCAGCGAACAAGGGCTCTCAACCCACGGGTAGCTCAACTCGGGAAAATCATCCGAAAGTTAAGAATCAAATATCAATACGTTAAGCCAGCAAATAAAAATCAATTCATATATGCTAAAATCTTAATTTAACTCGTTGAAAACAGAAAGCGTTAATTTTGGAACCGACAGTACAATTCATGTGATTTTCCAGGCAGCAGTTGAAATATTGCGCCCCGGAACTTGAGACTTTATTATGAAAATGATTCCGCCTCATAACTTAATCATGGAAAGGAATCTCCCCGTTGAAACGTATTCAAAGACTCTGATTTGAGGCATCCATCGAGCTATTTCGTAAAAAACGTCTGCCTACAATAAAAGCGCCAAACAAGTCGAACTTTTTGAACCCTTCCGTGGTTAATTCTCAAATGAAGATGAAGACATTCTGTATTATGCATGTAGTGTTCGAGTCTGCAATAATAATTTTTTCGAAAAGCTTATTTGTTGATGGATTTTTTCCCTAGTTTTTTCCCAGCCAAATCTGAAATAATCCCTATGCTGCATGCACGGAATCGCGGCAAAAATTTTTTAGTCTGAGATTACAACTAAAATGAGTTTATTAAAACAAGGTTAATAGGTTATCACTGTATAGCAAAATTCCTCTGAACATATTTCTGGGACCTAGAAACAATTCGTCATAATGGAAAATTCGTTCTAACGTAAGTTTTGCAACAGAAACTTTGTGCGAAACTTTCAAGGGTGTTTAGCCGTGTTCAGTAACTTGAAAAGGGATTTAACGACATTTCGTCATTTTTCGAAATGAGAAAGCTTGAAGACGTCTCGAGGATCACCGCTGATTCATTATTGACACGCGATGTTCTCACATAGTGCCAGATTGTTTTCTTGGTCCTCAGACACAGAAATTAACCGAAAAAAGCAATAATAAATACTGATCCTGGTTTTCAGCCTATAAATCGTTGTTTTCTTTTTGTGGATTATCTGCTAGAGGAATAGGTTTTGATCGTAGAATGCAGCAATTCGTGAGCTTTGTGGTCGCCTCCTTACGATCGGGGAGGCAAGGACGGAGGTGTCATAAATTCAGTTTATTGTAGAAATCATGAAAATTATGAGAGCCATTTTTGGCTCGAATTTTGATCCAGCAGTGCAGTGCTTAAATAACCATCGACACTGTGTCTAACGTTGTTATAATAATGAGTGCCGTATCTTAAAAAAAAAATTTTTAACATGCCTCATTGATGAAAATTTAAGAAAATTTGTGCCGACTGAATTTAATTTGCCGTAAATAGCCGAACCTAGTCGTCGTATACAGACAAGTATAGTTGACGTCTGATGCCCAACCTACACACAGATGCGCCTGGCATTGAATCATTTCAGCAGGTTAGAATCTTTAATATCTCGTCATTTGTTTTTCTGTGCTACATTATATTTGCATTGGTGGCTGCTTGAATTATTTAAGCTTAGCTTTATATTTGGATAGGTAGGTTTAAGGCTAGTTTTGGTTAGGTTAGATTTGAAAATATACCTAGATTAATGTTGCAGATTTGCAAACCCCTTTCATTCATTGTTTTCGCCTGGAGTAGTTTGGGATTACATCGATGGGCCAGTTACATGCATCATTCCAGTGTTTTGCAGTCAGCTGGTCGGTCAAATTTATGGTCTGCCTCTTATTGCAATAAAGGTTTGTTTAACCAGTTACTCACTATCACTGCATTACGCGAATTTATCCATGGGAAGTATGGTAAGCATCTTCTAACAACAAAACAATTGAGACCTGCATAAATTGTGATGACGGAAGAATCGTCACAATAAGACTAAAAAACCATTGTGATTATGAAGCAAGGACTGCAACAGAATTCGTTAAAGGCGATCATCAATGTTTTAGCCGATTTAGCGATATTAATAATGACGAGATGCATTGCAATGAAATTCATTGCGAGATTGATTTTAATGCAATTTCTTATGAAGAGAAAAGAGATTCTACTGTATTTTGATAGAATGAAAAGCCCTAGAAAGTGAATGCAGTACAGTATTGAGAATCATTCTTTGCTCATTCTTTGTTCCTCGTGAAACAACGGGGTCTTGCTTGGATCCATGATTTCCTTCTGGTCACCAAGTTGCTGAAATGAAGGATTCATGAATTTTGAATTCTAAATTTGTTCTTGATGAAACACTTGCGAATCTCTTTGCGTACTGCCAGTAAAAGCCGCATAGTAAAACGATATTGTAGTTGACGAAAACGCTCATTTTCTCGCACGTAAAACATAAATACGTCCTATCTGATATAAATTATGTGAAAAGGTTCTATTGCTTCCTTTGGAGTTTCCCGCGAAAAAAATATGCATTAGAATTTTACAGTACATTACAGTATATAATCTCAACTCCCCGGGCTTTGATTAAAATTGCGCAAATTTCAAATCCGCACGGGAAACCAAAGCGTCCCACAACGTCGATATGAGCCGATTTATTTAAATCCGCTTAACAAGTGCAACATTCGAATTGAAATTTATGAAATGGAATATATTACGATGCTTATGATGCGCACCGGGTAGAAAAAAATACAGATACTGTATACAGTATTTTAGAAGATGATTCGAGAACTTCATTTTGGGAATGCCTGTGATATCGTTACTCATTTGATGAAATCATATTTCCGTCGTTCAGTGCACATTTATTTGATGTCTTACTGTTAGAGATATTGATTGTCCTGGCGAAGGCAGCCGGTCATAAGGTTGGATAATCGAGGTTATAACTCGATTATCAGTACTAAACCTTTTGTTTAGCGTAGAAATTTATTTTTCTTACAATACATGGATGCGTGTTAGTAGTAAATGAGGCGTTGAGCACGAAACGCGGCGATTTTTGTCGCTTCGGTCTAGTACTCCTCAAAGCCATTCCACGCTTTGTTTTTTCTTCCCGAAAAAATATGAAGCACTTAGCGTGGTCGGGCTGAGAAAGCGGCGCAAATGCGATTAAGAACGGGGCGAAACGTTAAGGGTGGTTTGACGAATGAAGGATTTCGGGCCTTGGTACTGCGCTATACAAGAGCGAGAGACTCGCTGACATTGGAGAAGCTGCCGTGGTATGCGAGTTGCGCAATAATTGCCCGGAATTACTGCACGTGCGTCATCGAGTACGAGCTAATTGCGAGGGAAATGGCTATAGGCGCGTTTCGGACGAACATTCCGCAGTGCTTCGTCCGTTGGCCCGCGCCAAAGGGTTGACTATTTTTGAACAAGATCTTTTTTTCTGTACAGCACTCTGTGAACAAAATCATATACAGTACACGCAACAGCAAAAAAAATCAACAAATTTTCGATTTTTCCAGATACGAGAAGGCCGAGTCATCGGGATCCAAAGCGTACAATCTCCAAACGCGAGGAGACCGAGTTTTCTGCTTGACTTACTTCAACTTTCTTTTTGATTTTTTTTCTCCGATTATCCTGGACATGATAGATTTTTCGTGAAGTTGATTGGAGAGGATTTCCAAGAATTGTTTTAAGAAATGCCTGTGCATCGACGAATGTAAGATAACGAATAACTGGGTCGTTCAGGATAGCATTCGCGGATGTCACGTGATCAAGCTGAAGTTTGTCTTCGAAGTAAAATAAAACTGGGTACACAACCTATTTAAGTTGGTTCGCAGATTTCAAAGCACATGACCATACGATAGATTTAGCAGAAGTTCTCTGTCACTTAGTGAGTATACAGTACTGTAATGAATGAGACATAGTATGAATGAAGTCTACAAGAGAAATAATTGCTTCCCCTTGTTCAAAAAGTCATTCTCTCAAACAACAACTTCAATTTTGTTCCAACAATTTTGATTAATTAACCAACAGATGTAAAATACTGTACCAACACAATCGTGAGTGTAATTCCAGTTGAAGGGAAAATGCGACCGCAAAGTTTGTTCTATTCCTAGTATCACGCTGCACACATGTTGAGAAGTACTTGACCTTTACCAAAGAAGATTAAGTTGTAACACAGATTCAGAATAGGTTTGTCTTTAAATTCGTATCCATCACAGATATTCAGATACATTTTCAATCGCCGGGTTCAGAACTGGGATGGGGACAGAAATGATCCTGAAACAATTCCCGGTCAAGATTTATTTTTGTTCATGGAAGGAAGCAGCTTGCTTTACGCGGACATGCTTCACTGCACTTTCTAACTGGTTGAAGGTTAGGGTTAAAACAAGTTTTTTAAATTTACGAGCTTAAATTTTGTATTTAACGTCGCTCACGTAAAAGTGGTTTTCTTATCATTCTAAAAATAAAGAAATGCTTGCTCTGAATGGACAGCCAGAAAATTGGTATTTTTACGATTATTTATGTCCATACTACAGTACAATATATCCATGATCATAAAAGGGCCTTGAAATTTGTATAATTGCATTCAAAAGCTTGAAATAAGCCGATATTTTTTGTCATCTTCGTACCACTGTGGCTTTTGTCACACGGCCTTTTTCACGTCTAAGAATATGAAAATGTCCTTAATAATGCTTTTCAAATGAGTACCTCAAACGCCTGTTATCCTCGAAAAACTAAATATAATACTTTGGCAACAATCCTTTTACAATATTTGACGTTATATAATTTTATCACAAGATTAGTTCGTTCAAAACTATTATTTTAAAAGTTTAGAAATTTCGATTTCCGGCCAACAAAAATCGCATTTGACGGCGAACTCTCTGCAAAAAAAAGCAATAAACTCGAGGTGCGGGTCTTACCCACATGGTGTAATTGAATAAATAGGATAATTCCTTCCAGAAAATGGTTGAGGCGTGTTTGTTTCGGGACAGTTTCCCATATGAATGTGTGAGAATTTTGTGTGTGCCGTATTCAAGTCATATCCAATCGCAGCAGCGTTTTCTGCTGGGACAGAAAACAATTCTTGCCCAATAAAGTAGAATTCTCATTTGACGTTTCTCCTCAAAGATAAATTATTTTCTCACAATATTTTTCCTTTACATTATTACGGAAGATCCTCCTCCCCAATCCCTCTGATAAAATGAAGAGAAAAAAATAAATGGGGCGACAACCATGAAGAGTGTTTGACCATGCATTTACTGAACAGTGATGGCTGCATTTTATTTTCGGAATTCAGTTTTTTGCCCTAAGACCGGTTCGTTGTATGCGACGTTAATTCTTTCATTAGCTTGGAGTCCGGCGTATTCCTATATAATTCGCTATTCGGGTCAACTCCTAATCAATTAAAAATGAACGAGATCGGGAAGAGGAAACTCTTGCAATATTTGCGCATTTTCTCCATTCGTGCGTGCCAAGAAATTTTTGCCTTCTCGAAGTTTCCCGACGGCAGGGTGGGTCCACCGAAGATGACTGAACCGGACCTTACTTAATTTGTCTGTTGAAAGTGGCTTCGATTTTTTTCTTCATGTTTCTGAATTTGTGATCCTCGCGCAGGGTTGCCATCGCTGGGCAGAGACCCGGTCGAAAAGTCCCGTCTGTAGCGGACAAGAACCGCCCGGTAAACGTTCGGTGCGCATTTCACCAGGCGGAGGAGCAATTACGCGGTGTTAAGCAAGTAGAACGTTCCGCCACCGCGGCAAAAGAAATGCGATGATACCCGCGACGCGTTCACCGACGCCCCTCCGAGGTGCGAGCCAGCACACGGGGAGCGAGTTCCCCGCGCTGTCTGGATTAGGTGACCCAATAACGGAGGGTTCCATTCTCGGCCGGCCGAGTTATGTCACAACGCGCGCTCGTATCCTTGAACTCCGCGAGACCAATTTTAGGCTATGCGCATCATTCAAGCTGCGCCCCCTCATAGAACACGAAACGCCCTGCCAGGACGAGGTGGGCGAGTTAGGAAGGCGCGCTGTTTAGGACTCGCTGAGACTATGCTCAGCGTCTAAATCTCGAACTGTGCTGAATGCTTGCATCTGCTCAGTAGCGTCAGCGGTCAACGAGTTACTGGAATCGTGTTCGGGACATTTTGCATAATTTCGCACCTTTTAACCCTTATGTAGCAGAGCCGGGAAATGTTTTTGAAACTTGATGCTCAAAAGCACGGAAAAACAAAAACAAGACTTGCCCAAGTCCAGAAGTCGATTTCTCTGTCCCTTTGGTGAAAAATTGTTGGCTTAAAATACAAACAAATTCCTTGATTCTATCTAAATTCCATCGTTATTCTATTTTTTCTGTGCGAGTACTCGTTTATTACGCGCTCTCATTTTCTTCTCAAGTTTCGGGGAAACTTTGCGCGTGATACACGAGTACACACTTCTGGATGGCTTATCTAACTGGTGATTTCACTGTCAGATCCTCGGAATAAAAAAAAAAAAAGGAAAAATTTTAATCTTAGAATCTGTTCCCTAACAATTTTGAGTCGCCCGGATTTTTTATCCGTTATAATTCGAAATTAGTCTATTCCGGATACCTGCTCTGTTCAGGCCGCCATATAAACCTTAAATCGTCACAATTCAATTTTTTAAAGTGAAGGATAATGTACAGCACAAGAAGAGAGGGAAAGTTTGTTTGATGTAATTCGATGTCGTAAAAAGCATAATTGAGAGTGAGAAAATCCGATACGCGTAGTAAGTTCGACGCGGGGGAGTATCTTGTGCTTTGCGGGACGGTCCTGCTCCACCCGCTCAATCCTTCCGCGCGACAAATCCTGAGCGACTCTGATACGAGTCGCAGATTTAATCGAACTGTCCTGAATGCTTGCATCTGCTCAGTAGAGTCAGCGGTCAACGAGTTTCTGGAATCGTGTTCGGGGCATTTTGCATAATTTCGCACTTTTTAATCCTTATGTAGCAGAGCCGGGAAATGTTTTTGAAACTTGATGCTCAAAGCACGGAAAAACAAAAACAAAACTTGCCCAAATCCAGAATTCGATTTCTTTGTTTCTTTGGTGAAAAATTGTTGGCTTTGTACAAACAAATTCCTTGATTCTATCTAAATTCCATCGTTATTCTATTTTTTCTGTGCGAGTACTCGTTTATTACGCGCTCTCATTTTCTTCTCAAGTTTCGGGGAAACTTTGCGCGTCATACACGAGTACACACTTCTGGCTGGCATATCTAACTGCTGATTTCATTGTCACATCCTCGGAATAAAAAAAAAGAAAAATTTTAATCTTAGAATATGTTTCCTAAAAATTTTGAGTCGCCCGGATTTTTTATCCGTTATACAGTAGTTCGAAATTAGTCTATTCTGGATACCTGCTCTGTTCATGCCGCCATATAAACCTTAAATCGTCACAATTCAATTTTTTAAAGTGAAGGATAATGTACAGCACAAGAAGAGAGGGAAAGTTTGTTTGATGTAATTCGATGTCGTAAAAAGCATAATTGAGAGTGAGTTCCAGAAGCAATGGTATTTCGAAGCTCGGGAGAGTTCGTGCGAAGGGGGGTGAAGTCTCGTTCCGCATCGTAGTCCCAAGAAATCATCGAAGCTTGGCCGCTTTGCGTGGTTCCCATGAATGGGAGCCTTGAAAATGCGATAATACAGTACAGTATTGGTTGTCCAACTGTGTAAGTTCTGTTCGAGTGTATAAGTTACCTTAACGCAGGGTAAAATTATGCGGAGTACCTTGACGCGTCACAGTAGGTGTATGATATCTCTAATAGTGTACTTGAGATACTGAAATGTGAATCGCTTTACAGAGGATTTATTTGCAGATGAGTTGCTTCACCATTATTGGACGGTCTGTCAGGAACAACAGAATTTGATGTGGAAAATACTATAGTTCCCCTTAGAAGAAAAAATGCGCCAAACGAAATTTATAATTTAAGTAAGAGCCACTCTCATCTTACATTTTGTTCCCCTGTTTTTTAAGTCCTTTATTTTCGGCTCCTTAAGCCCGAAATAAATTAAAGCTTTATAAAATAACACACAAAATCTAGTGCTATTAAAACGCACTGTTTTAGTGGCCAGTATTTTAGGGCGGACAGCCAATCAAATGAATGAGATACAAATGAAAAGCATTTATTAATTATACTCGTACATCGAGAGAGAAAAATGTGTACTACAGTATACCGTATTTTGGTTGGCTCATTTCAAACCAGATGTAAAATTCGATGAGTTCAGAATAATTTCGGTCTTATAGAGATCATACAGTTCTAAAAACATGTTTTGGGGCATCGAATAAGGGAGAAAAAACTGAAAAAAAAAATCTACAGGTATTAGGGAGAAATACTTCCTTGGAAGTTTGTGTAAAATTTCGAAAATCGCTGCATGGATGTCGTCAAGTTGGTAACAAGTTCCGCCGATTTTTCACTGGTCATTTACGACAAGCTTCTAAGTGAAAGATATCATATGTTCCACGTGCGGCGAGCAGCGGCCCGTCAACAGGTATACAGTGATCAGTGACAGACTAAATGCTGTGACCAGTTGAGGAACCGAAACAGCCGAAGTGCACGACAACTGGGCCAAATAAGGTTAACGGCGCTAGTGTCTCCAAAATACTTTCAAGATTCTTCATCCTGTCATCTGTCGTTTGTTTTCGCGTTCGCCTTCAGAATTTCCCGGAGAATATGACCAGTACAGAAGGCAGATTCTCATGAGGCGACCGTCTATCCGCTCGCTTTTCGTGGTTCCTTTTGTGAGCAGGTCCAAGAACGCGTGTATTTCCTATGCTCGACCTCGTTTCGGATGGGGGAAAAGAAGGGGCGCTGCTGAGCCGAGAATTTCCTAACGTCTTGCTTGTTCATTTTGCCCTATGCTTGACGAGGGACGAATGACCTCTGTTTGGCCTGATATATTTCAAGGTCGTGTAGACTGAACTCCCATCTTCAGTTGGTAGAGTTTTTTTCTCCCTTATGGACAAGACTAAAGGTTAGTCCGCCTTGATAGGGCGTCTCACTAGAAATGATATGCTTTACAGACGAGTCAAAATTCCTCAGAGATTTTAATGCTCTCACTGCCGCTCGGATCCCCTCGAATGCTTCGTCTTTTTTCCGCATCGTCATCCTACGCTCTTTGCACCAGCTTCTGAAGGACTTGAGACAACCAAATTCTTGTTCAGGCGTTATAATATTCGGCGACCCACATTTTTTCGAAAAATAAGTTCTCCTTCGAGTTCAGGGGACAAATCTCTCCGTTGTGCAGGTGAGGCGGAGGAATTTTCGCAAGACGCTCAGAAGAAAACAATGGGGAAACGCGCATTTTTATATCGCGGCACGAAAATTTGTGCATTCGGAAAATCTGGTACTGCGCACATCCGAAAAAATTCGAGCAATCTGTTACAGTACTGCGGTGACGAATAATTCGAGTTTCTGCGCGCGGCTGGCGCAATTCCAGAAAAAAATTACGAGGGTTGGTTTATTTTCCAAGTTTCGTTGGATGAATCGAGAAGGATTCAAGTTCCATGACTTTTCATTCCTCTCGACCTTTAAGGTAGGTATGTGTAGTGGGGGCCAAGCAAATATTCGACTTATTTTCAAGCAGAAATAATTTCAAAACAAGATAAGTAAAAAAAAATCTGAACGCACTGTAGTCCCAATCGAAAGTTCAAATGAATTTCCTTCAAATCGTGTTTGTTACATATATTTATCTTCATTGTACCCACTTTTTTTGGTCATTTTTCAAAAGCCTACCTTTCCAAAAAAGTAGCCTTGATAATACGGGAATTTATTTTTACCTCGTTAAACCCGAGGTTGCTCCTGAGACGGCTTCAGCAGATCAACTGTATCATGATTTCTTCAGTGAAAACGTTATACGCTGTGTGGATTTGGGTACGTTTTCGAATTTAGATTACCCTGAATTTCACTTTGTGAATAAGAACTTTCCCAATCCAGGGTTGCAATTGAAGGTGATTTTTAGCAAACAAATAGAGACTTTGTTAAAGCTTTGTTTTTGGTAACATAATTGCATGATTCTGAGTCAGAAATTTGGGTACTGCAAGAACTTCTTTCGACTTTCTAGGTACTGTAATTCATTTACTTCGACCTTCGCTTTCTTCAATGGAAATATCAATCATGATACATATTGAATCATTCAATCCATTATACCCTGCATGGAAAACTGTCGGCCGAGAAATTAATGTCAATCAACTACTCTACTCACTACTGTAACATCGTATTCCATCATGATGAATGACTGACAGAACGTGTGACAATAGTTCGTGAGGTTCCAAATTCCCTGACGTGGATTTTCTTCTGCTGCCTGAAGCGTTTATCCAATTACCCCCAGTCCTGTTGACTGACGGTTCGCTTTTCCCGCGAGCCGCAAGATAAACATGGAACCCGGGGGAACCGACCAATGATATGTTTCCACGTCTCATTGCTTTGTCAACAACTCTGCTTAATGAGGCTGTGCTAATTCCCATCACCCGAAATGTTGGTTTTGTCACGTATTAGCGGAAAATTTCGAAAACCCGAAGGCTAATACTCATTGAGAAACCTGTTGAGTTTGGATTCGCGGATACATTATAGTTGACCCAGTTTCCGTGATTCCTCAATGCGACATTCGCACTCTCGACCCAGTTGCTGTTCGTTCACCTAAAAAGCGCAGCAGTCAATACCCGACGGCCTTTACTAATTGCAGGATCACGTCGAGATGTGATTCACTCGAATCAATGTTTCTAAATATTGTATTTCAGCCTTTAGAAAATGAAAATACCTCTGATACAGTACAGTATATGTTTTCCGTGAAAATCTGCTTGTGAAAAAGGAGATGAATTATAGCGAAAGTTGACGCAGGGATTCCGAGTTCAAGAGGCCGTGCCTCCGCGAAGAACAACGGCATGTCAGTTATCTGAACGATTTCCTTGTGGTTTACGACCCTGTGTCAAGTAATTCTGCGACTCCGGCGCGGAAAAGAAAGAAATCTCTTGAATGGGTGAACGCCGCATGGGGGTCCCGAAAACTCGGCCAAGGATAAAGTTAGCTTGTCGAGGCTCCCCAGAAACCTCCGAGTCACCCGTTATTATCCTTCTCAGCAAAACCGAGTATCCAATGACCGATACTGCTGCGAAACCCTCATTATGCTTAATAGTCCAGATATTGACGTAAAACTATGATGATTAATAGTACAAGGTTAGTATAGGAAAGTGGAGCAGGGGTATCTCCGAAACGAGCTGAGTCTTCAGCTGGAGAAAATTTATCAAAATTCCATTACATAAAAAAAAACAGTTTTCAGTCTCTTTTTATTTGTAGAGAGGGCGGGAATGGTACCCAGAATCTGAATTCTACCGTAATTTTACATTGTTTGAAAATCTCCACGCCATTCTAATCAAAAAGCTGCAGTGTGAGGAGTTCTTGAAGCATTTCTCAGACAATCTTGAAATAAGAACATGAGTCTGAAGTCGAAGCAATCGAAAAGTGGAATCCGGATAACCCTCATGCGAATCGCTTAAAAAGCACGCGTATCTAGGAAAATATTTGTGGGAGCTCTTCAAACTCATAAAAAAAACACACGGCAACTTTGTCTCCGGAGATATATTTTCTCGAATGTGTGCGGGCTCTCAATATCAAGGCAAATAACTGTGCTGCCTAGCTGCCATGCAATTTGATATGATGAAATAGAAAATTGAAATGACAACGCTTTTCCATAAGTGTAGCCCGAAGCACTTGGGAAATATTGCTGCTTAAAAAGCTATTTTTCTGGCCTACCGAATTGATTCCTGGAAAATCGCCGAAGTAGGCAATCCTCTCTTCAAGTTTTCAAGGTTTTAATTTCCAGGTCACCCACATTTTTTGCGCCATCCTTTTAAAACAGAGGAAAGTATTTTCTTAGAATTTTCAATCTTAGGTTCTTGTGATAGGTTGCTCCTTTTTAACTATCAAAAATCAATCCATTGCACTTTCAGACATTGTTTTGCATATGATAGACGGTAGTAAAAGTATAAAAAAAAAATCAGAAGCATTATTTGAGTGAACCCCTCATAATCTTCAAGCATAAAGTTTAAAATATTGTCAGTGTTTAAAGTTTGAATTTTGTAAATTGCGACATCCTGTCTGAATGATTGATTTGATTCCGGATATATGGGATCGAACGCATGGTTCCGCAAAATCAGAATTTTTATGAGGAAATAAACACTGCATTCAATGTCAAGTGCAATTATACTACCACAAATGTTTGAAGGGTTTGCCTCTGCAAACCCCGATATCGTAGCCTGACGAAGCAGTTTTTACTGAAATAGTGTCACGTATTATCTGTTGAATGAAGAAGAAATCTCAGATTAGGTTTCATCAAGCTGCCGAGTTAATCTGGTTAATCAAGTTCTATTATTTCGTTGATAAGAACCGAATTACTTGATTGAAGCACTTTGGTTCAACCTTGCAGGAAATTTATTTTCGCTGTAAATCGTTACCTAAGCTCTGGGAAAAAGTGCTGGTATATGTCTGTTACTTATTAGGAATCGTGAATGCCAGATAAGCAGGAGGACAATGCAAAAGCGTGTACGATTTCATTATAAACACATTTAAAGCTTGCGTTGACAGATAAGGCAGGTGTATAAAGCTTTAGCGTTACCTCGATGTATGTCTGTATAGACGAGCAGCAAACAAATGAACGAACTATGAATGGGTGGTCCGAGGAGCAATTGCTCGGCCGGGTCCGAATGATAGCATGCGTGGCCACGGCGAAGTGGGTTGCATAATTTTGCAGACTGGCGCAGAAAGGAGAGATATGGCGAGTGAGGAAAGGAAAAAGAGGTGCCGCACTGCGTGTGACACAAACCGCAGGATGAAGGAAAGAAATTGCTCCATTTTACGCGAGCCGAGAATTCCTCGTGTCGACGATAACACGTTTCAAGAGCTCTTATTAGAATCGTGCGAATTTCCCGCGTACCGGCTTATCATGCGGCGCCGTTCCGGCGCCTCTTGGTTACTCTCGAGTCGACAAACATACCCCAGCGTACTCCGCGTGAACCAGTGTCTAGGCCGGAATGCCGCCACACTTGAAATCCACTGAAAATCCGGCGGAGATGTTGTAAGCATGAAACGACTGCAGGATTTATTCTCCCGTCGAGTTTCCAGGTCGAGTATCTTTCGATCGAATTCCGAGGAAGAACTTTCGCAAGCTTCCACGCCGAAACTTCTTCGGAGAATGTAACTTACTTCAAACGGCCGAAATCATTCTGGCGCATCTTTTCGTCTGAAGAGGAGGAATTTTCACCGTTTTTTTCCTGCTTTTTCTGGATCTAAATTTTGCTGGAAAATTTCCAAAAAAAAAGAAAAAAAAGAAAACGGAATGCTCCAAAATGAATATAAAGTACAGTGCAGCATATATCCAGGATCGTTGAGATCTCTATTTTTTTTATTACTTGAAATACATTTCATCAGATACCCAAGCTTCTGATTCAGAATCCCGTAAATTACTAACAGAAATAAACAATAAAGTACTCTAACCAAGTATTCTTTCATTTACCAAAAATTTTGTTTACTGTACATTGCATCCAGCATGTTTTTGCTCATAAATTGACGTGCTAAGTTCACCTTCACTCTCAGCATCATAAACGTGGAAATGCCTGAGATAAATGTACGGAATCTCATTTATGCATGATTATTAGATTAGAGCCATTGTCGTCGAAACAATTTTTGACGATGTGAAATTTTTTGTAGCACCTGGATTATACCTGCCAATGAATAAACAAGGAAACCATTTGGCAGGTAAATATTCTTTCCTAGCAGACGTGAGGAACATTATCAATTTTTTATATTCTGTCTTCATTCCAAAGTTAGCGAAAAAATTGAAGCAGTGGTCATGAAATTACCAAGCATTAATCTTAATTTATACGAATAATTGTTCGTCTCACCCGATTGAATCAGATTCCATGGGAAGCACAGCACTGCTAACGAACGTTATGATCCGACGGTCGTATTCAGGACCTTTTGGTGTGCAATTTTAATGCAAGTTGATACTTCTGATTGATAATTGATGCAACTATATTCAGGAAGTTATTTTGCGTTATTTAAAAATCCACGGAAACGGGCACACAAATTTTTAAGATGCCAACTGTTCGTCCTTTTGTTATTCATCTCGCGCTAGAAGTTTCGTTCGATTGTTTTAAGCTTCAGTTTACGTGAGAGCTGATTCCGAGTTTCCGCAAAATTTCAGAATCGTGGGTTTCAGATCACGTCTTCCGTAAGGCACGTGGCTTCTTTTTTTAATTTTGGTTCAATTTAATAATGGGTTCTCGTGACATGAAAAACCAACAGTGGCTTGTTGAAATGAGCGCTTGCATTCGTCGTTGACCCAGTAAACTGACCCTGCACTACAGAACGTGCGCATAATTAGAAGAAACTTCCTCTGCAAATGGAGCATGCAATAAGCGCTCAGCTCTATTCGTACACCTTTGTCCAAGACAATCTTTTTCTCACAGTAATCATACACCCACCGAGTAACCATTGTAAGCGCAATGAACACAGCGTGAGAACCCCGCTGATGAAGTCGAACAAGGCATAGTGAAGTTGTTGCGTAACGTGAACAATCATAAACCACGCTTCGTCGTCGGCGAGGGTTTTTTTTCTTTTCCTTCGAAAATCGAACGACCATCTGCGGTCGACCACTCTTTCGCCGTTGAAATCACACAGACAGGATCTCCGCTAATAGCTTTGTGGTTCGCGAAATCAGCTCAAGTTTCTGCACAAAATATGCCTTCGAATGTCATCGATGTTATCGCGAGTTCTCCCAAAATGGCACTATACGAGTAAGTGCAATGCGCCGTTGGCCCGAATCGCGCGGCTAACGATGAGGTCATTATCTATTGAGATTAACCCGTTACGCAACTCTGATTAGGATGACATATGCAACTTCGCCTATACGCTAATGCCATTTATTTCGCCATGAAGGACCTTACTTTTTGAACAGCTTGTACTACTTTGAATGTGACCTTCACCGATGAACGCGGTGAATTCGCTGAACAAACTCGGCGAAACTGCTACTGCTACGAGCTGCCGATTGTCTGAAGTGAGCTTGCACTTTCAAGTAAGGTTGTTGATTACCGCTGCTGAGTCGTCATTTAGGCATTTTTGTTGGTATTTTTCGACCGTCTGAAATGACTGCCTCGAATTCAATAATCAGGACGCACGAACTATTTGTGAAAATGTAACACATTGACAAGAAACAACTTTGTAGACCAATGTTTAAGCTGAATAGAAACTCCTGAATGCATTAGACTTATTGAATTAAGCTACAGTAAAACGTTGAAAAATTGAAATACACGTGGGCTCTCTATAGTTAATACAACAAAAGGGACCAGGAAAATTCCTTGTAGAGAGATTTTCTTTGTGGAGAATCTTTACAACATGGGGAGAGAACCCTCTGGCGCGGGACCAACAATTCGTTCAACAGAAAAATTCGTTGTAGACAAAGTCCACCTGTAATTTATTCACCTTTCGAATGAAGCACAACTTTGTAATGGTGAATGCGATAGTGCGATTCGTATACGCAAATTTTAAAAATTGAAAATACTGTTCATCGCCGTTTCACTGGCACGAAAATTGCCAAGATCATAAGTCTTTTTTTCCTTCTTTCTTGGAACATATAGTTGTCAGATCTGGGACTTTTGTCACTAGTGAGATTTTAATGTGCTGTGAGTTGTTTTGTGACACTTACAGACTTCCAAATTTATAAAATATGGAGGTGTGACAAAGCAAATTTCTGTTTCCTTTGCGTATGCCTAAAACGAAAGCTGTCGTGTGCTTTTTTGTGAGAAATTCAAGGGATATATATGTGCGAAGGTTGTCCTGATTTTAGGCGCCATTGAATTACTCGCAAACGGCAAGTCGCTCAACAATCAGTTTGGAAGGACATATTCATGATTTTCAGAAAAAATTTTCTGGCAACTTGTTCGTCTGTTTTTTGAAATTCCGATGACTTTTCTATGCCGATTCCGAATGCTCTTGGTGAAGGAATTCTCAGAAGTTCTACATAATTTTGTTGATCTTCGAGTAAAAAATTTTTTAAACGGTAGAAACAGACATTCTGACCGAAAAATGTTCCATCGGGAGGTACTATACATAGTTTCAAATTTTTCGTTTTTTTCGCATATCTTATAAAAACGCATGAGTGGAAATTTGCGGGCTTCTCAGTAATCAAATAAAGCGTCCTTCAATTCCTTAATCCAACAAAGATAACTTCAAAGCGGGTTTCCTCTCGAGGGCGCAATAATGTGGTTGACGCACGAGCTGTTGTAAATCGTGTAGGGAATTTTAGTGATTACGGTTTCAGAAAATCGACACAAAGAAAAGATATGTTTCCTTGCAACGCCCGAGAAAATCGTGTTGTTGTTAATCCATCAAGCAACGTCAGCTCATTAGGATCGAGCGACGCGGTGAGGTCATACCGAAACTGATAACGAACAGATGACCGAGAGTATCGTAAACTGGGATTGCGCATGCTCGGATTTTTCACGGCATGACAGTTGATCATCAGGAACGAATTTCTCGATCGTGATTTTTTTTCCCGTCCGCAGGCCATTGCTCACGTCAGCGGCGGACACATCAACCCTGCCGTCAGCATCGGATTTTTCACTTGCCGAAGGATGACTTTGGTGAAAACTTTGCTGTACATTTTCGCGCAGTCCCTGGGCGCAATAACTGGATCAGCGATTCTGCAGGTACGTCAATCGCTTCGGTGCCTTTCATGGTCCTCGCAAAGTGCGTCATTCGGTAGCGAGGTTGCCTTGATAGCGGTACGCTCCAACTCCCCGCTGCAATCCGGGCTTCTGGAATAATCGCCTGACTCGCGAAACAAGACGTCGAGATTTAATAACGGCAATAAAACGATAAGGCGCAATTTTTACACAACTCAAATACACTGATTGAATCCTCACGGTAACTTGGGGTACTATATTGTCAGAGGTACTCTATCAGGGTGTTACGTGCATGGGCACCTGTCAGGTGGTGAGCGTTTCTAAGCATGTCATTATTCTAAGCAAAACTGAGGTTGACGCGCGGTTCAGAATTCTGAGCGAATTTTCTAGGCACAGAATTTTAGTTAGCTTTTCAATGAGTCTTGAATTGACCCGCAAAAAACTAGATCGAATGTGCTTGTTCCTTGAATAAATTAGGTAGAAGATGAACCAAAATATTTCTGAAATTTAGAAGGGCAATATATTCAGATGCCCCGATCTTACGTTATGTTCGGGAAGCGTAAATAAGATCTGAATCATCAGGAAATATGTAGAAAAAGGTTTTAAAAAATCCAGTAATACTGTACATGACTACCATTCAAATAAATTTTAAGAAGCCCGTTTCATTGAATAAAGCCTCCGTCGGCACTTATCCGCATTTGATATGACACAGTACTTGCTGCTGCTCAAAAGATGATTTATTTATGCGAAAATATGAGATGTGGTTCAATTTTTTTAACCTTTAGATAAAATGTGCTTTGTTTACCCAAAATTCATATTTATTTCCTAAGAATCTTCTTCAATCGAATTCCCGACTTGAACAAGTAAAGTCTTGCTTGCCGAAGGACAAACTCCAGTCAGTATAACTGAGACGAAGATTGCCAAGAAATATTCTGAGTACAGTATTATTATCTTATCATTGGATTTCAAACATCTTCATCAAAAAGATTTCTAAATTATTCAAAATACTGTAGTTTCTAGTATTTAGACTGCAGTACAGTACCCGCAAGTGTGACAGGGGAATCGCATTCCTTTCCACTCGTACATTAATGTAGGGCAACTTCATCTCCTATCCATTTCCAATTTATAAAGCAATGAATCCGAAATGACTGCAGAAAATGATCATATGTCATTACTCAGAGATAATTACTGTCGTTTTCATGCATTCGGCAATATGGCTAATGAGGGAAGCATGAGACTGACAAAATTCGAGAACCAACGCCCTTTTATACTTTCGTAGCCGAGGTATTTTTATCTCAAAATTTGATCGCGGTCCGTCGTTATCAAGCGGGCTTCCAATTGGTTTCAGTACTTGTATGCATTTTACTGATTCACGGTCAAAGTACAAAAGTCTGAAAAATTGACGAGGTGAACAATTAGAGGCTGGGGCCTTCGGCATTTTATAATAGCATGCTGTGCTCTGAAAACGGACGACGTCGTCAGCTGACGAATTACATTGTCAATGTCTCGTTGGGATATCTCGCGGGAGAATAAAAATACGAAAATTTTACTCGTTGGAGATGCATTCGGGGATGGTTTCAACAAAAGACGATTTTTCTCCAAGGCGTTAAGCGTGGAGTATTCAGACGGGATGCTCGGAGTGACCGTGCTGGCCACGCAGATTACGTCGGTGCAAGGACTCGCGATCGAGATCATCATCACTTTCATGCTCGTTTTCTTGATTGTGTCCACCACTGATGGAGGACGACAGGACGTTTCTGGTTCAGTGCCTCTCGCTATTGGGATCTACATCGTCGGCGCGGCTTTCGCAGCTGTAAGATATTTCCCTCGTCTATTCATCTAATGACAACGCTCTTTACTAATTGTGGGAGCACGGATGTCAAATTTAACCCTACTTTGAAACCAAAATAACGCCTATAATCTCTAAATTTGTGGATCGTAAGCGTGTTCAAGTAACTTTTATTGACGTAACGTGTGTCTAAAAGCGTTCCGAAAATTACCCAACAGCTAGCTGAAATTATCACCGAACATCGTATATCATGAGTGAAGTTTTACTTACCGTATACAATACTGCACTGTACGGTACGGCACTGTATAAGTCATACGCCTATAAGTTTACCCCGCGACGAAGACTGTTAGAAAGACTTGTTAGTGAAGAGAAACGAAGTGGCAACGCAAGGTGCATCACACAAGACTCAACGTGCGGGCTTAATATTCAATGTTATTTGTGAAAGTTTAATGGATATGTTTTCGAAAATTATAGCAAATTTTTAATACCGTAAATGTATAGTACAATATTTACATGTTCACTGCGTTCCCCTGTACCGGGCAACCAGATTTTACAAGTATATTTCCGAAAAACTTATTCGTGAACCAGCAGTTAAAACTCGTACAGGTGGACTCTCATCTACAATAAAATTCGAGGGACGAGAAAAATTTGTTGATAGAATTTCGTTGCAGAGAACCGCTATGTACCGTAATATGGGGAGAGTGAGAGGAACTAATTATTTTAAAATATTAAGCTATTGAAAATTATTTATTTGGAACGCTGTGTGAAAAAAATGTTCGCTATGCAGAGAAAATCGTTGTGGAAAAGATCGTTGTAGAGAGAGTCCCTCTAGTACTGTGGGACGCACAGCTGCATTTTTCCTGTCAATATCTTGCGGGAAAGGTGCGTTTGCTACACAAGCACAGAAGCGATCTGAGAAAGCTTGTATTTCTACAAGGAGTACAATACTGTACGTTACTGTGGAGCCTTGAGACCGCTGAAAAACTTGCAATAAATTGATTTTACAGGAACGAAAAGAAGATAAGCAATAAAATGGATAAAATACATGTATTCTCAATTTTGAGCAAAAACTTGGAAGGTTCACAAGAATAATAACTACACTGATGATAATCCCTCTTTATTTCACCAATAAAACATAATCTAATTCTAAACCATGCTTCAGGAAATATTGTATTCCCTAACTGTTCAACAATCGACTCAATGCATTGCTCGTCCACATTGTTGGATTCTTTGGGTTTTTTTTTTCAAAACGTACCTCACACTTTGGATAATAATACCAAGGGTAACGTTTCTCAAAATTATCACGGATCTTGCCCTTGTTTCGGTGAAACGTCGACATCCGTGTTCGACGCGGTTATGAGCTTAATGATCATTAATTATGTCACTTCCGCAGGGCCCATTAACCGGTGGGAGTATGAATCCGGCGAGAAGTCTCGGACCTGCTGTCATCACAGGGCACTGGAAAGCTCACTGGGTATAACTCTTTATTCTGCAAATACAGTACCGTATGCGTATCCGAATTCTCATGCTTTTTACATTTCCAGAATCGAATGCCCGAAATTTGTTTCACATAATCCATGTACAGTATTTTGGTTTTTGCAAAAGGATTACCGAATTTAGATGCGTCTGGATAGATTATCTCGGATGCATCACTGACATCCTGAAGAACATCTGATATTATCAACGTCAACTTCTTTTTTTTTCTAACACGGAGATCACTTGAAAATTTTTTATCGGTTCTAACGTAATCAATATTGTGTTCAAACGAGTTAGCAACTATTTCTTGTGGGGATTCTCATGCTGCCAATGCAACACAAAATTTCCCTCCGTACATAATCTTCTATTTCTTTTCCGACCCCTCATTGTTTCTTCAAGCAATCAGACCGTGAAAATTATTTTTTTTCAATCTTTCACGATGCTTAGATACGAGAAAAGTTGAAGTACGGTACAGTACTTTACTGTACATAAAAAAAATGCTAGTCCACTTTTTCAATTCAGTCGTTACCGCGACACCTGCCGGCCATTCAGTAACGCATCGTTGAGGTGGAAGAATGAGAGCAGTCAGGTGTCGGTATAAGACAACCAAAACAAAAAACAAAAAAGCCCAGGTGAAAATGTAGAAAAAATGATCTTATTGCAAGATGACTGAACCGTATTGATATCCACTTTTGAATATTGAGGTATGTCTGATGGATCATTCGAAAATTCATCCGAAGGATTGTTCAAAATTCTTCAGGAGGCAATCCTGCGTGTATTCACAGCCCACATACTGGCCTCGGAACCATTTCAAAATGCATGTTGACTTGAAAAATGTTTTCAGGTTTACTGGGCGGGTCCGCTCGCGGGTGGAGCGCTAGCCGGACTCCTGTACAGCAACTTGTTCGATGCCAAATACGTCGTCGAACCGGAGAACGAGGACGCGGACACCCCGGCGCCGCTAGCTAGCCCACCAGTAAGAACACAGCAGGCTCCTTACCACCTCCAAGGAATTCATTACCAGCCGGAGGAATCCTACAATTCAAGGCGTATCATCAACAGCTACGATGCGAAGGGAGCCAAATTCTGATCAGAAAAAAAGCTGCCTTCCACGGCGCCTTCGCCTTACTTTTCTGGTTGGTGAAGTTGTTATGTTGAAGCATACGTGCGTTGCACTGCTATTTCATCGAACATTTATTGCTTTGAAATGCATCCCTACATCAAGTCCTTTTCGTGTCCTAGAAAAACTAAGACCAAATGAAAAATCATCGCTGAAGATTCGCTGCAACAAAGGGGCACTTCAGAAAACAAGAAATCGACGAATCCTTCTGAGTCGATCCAATCTGCTGCATGGAAAAAAGGAAACGCGCTTGCCAGTTAAAAAAAAAAATATATTCGCGGATTTTTTTTAAAAGCATCTTGAAGCTGCACAAAAAAATTCTGGTGAGTGGAGACATTTTTTTCGAAAGGGCGAAATTCGCCGAACGCTGGATGACGGATTTATTTCTTGGAGTACTTCAGCTGATTGTTTTATTTTCGTTAACTATTGAATAGGGATGTTATCCCATCAAGATTACCAGAATTGTTCGTTTGTAAAACGATGTACGAGTGGAATCAAGTACCTTGGAAATGAAAGTTTTTGTGGATGAAAAAATGATGTTCCATTTATTCAAAGGTCAACAGAACCAAATGGAAATTTTTCTTCCTCGATCACCACGCAGAGCATCCTTCCTGTTTTTCCTTGATGAACATTTTGTAAACAGTTGCAAATTTGTAAGGGATCCAATGTTTAGAACACGTTTTGAAGAAAGAACAACCAAGAGTTACCGTATAGTTTCAGGGGAAAAAATACATCAGTCAGATGACAACAGAATCCTACCATACTTGAAATCGTGAGAACTTCCAACTGTAGGAACCGGTTAATATTTCATATGAATCCCGATGCATAGGATGAAAAATAAAACACATTATTGTGTGTGGAAATCCATTATACACATCATTTTTCTTTCATTTGATTCACGCACGACAGTCCTACTAATGAATCGCTGTTGCCTTTCGCACAGGCTGGTACAAAAGGAAACCCCTGTACTGTAGGCACATGGTTTGACATTTCTACAGCCCTGTAGACCAGTGTTCCCCAAACTTTTTGGCCCGCGGATTGGCAAATTTCAAAAAGACTTTTGCGGACAGACAATTTCAAAAATAATTACTGCGGACTGGCCGAGTTTCAAAGAAAAATGTCAGACTCAGAAAAGTTTTGTTTCAAAGACTTTATGGCAGGTATTTAAAAAGGTTCTCCTGGTGTTTTTGTGTGTGTGCAAAAATGAAGTCAAGAACAAATGAAGCAGTTACAGTGTCCTTGAAAAATGCCTTCAGGACTCGAACTGTACTAATTTTGAAAAATGTATTCTGCTAAAGAAAAATTTCTGCGGACCGGCAAAAACTTCTGCGGACCGGCTCCGGTCCGCGGACCACGGGTTGGGGAACCTTGCTGCATGGAATGAGTTTACTGTATCAGGTTGGAATGGGCAGGAAAAGTAATGACATCTATTCAGTTGTGTTTAAACTTCGCCTAAGCTAGCTCTGATGGGGTACAAAGCCTCAGCCCAGCGTCGGTTCATTTAACCCACCTCAAAGAATCTTCTCTCGCACGAGCAGAATTCGGCTTGATACACGCTACAGCGTTGCTTACGATATGAGTGGGAGTTTCACATGGCTCGGATCGGATATCTTGCCTTGGTCTCCGAATTCGCCCCATTGTGATTTATGATAACTATTATTGGGGAATGTTCGTGTTACTTGAAGATAGTTTCTCGATCCTACGATCGGAAGCTACCGTATGCTCTTGAAGTTCCGTTGCAATGGAGGACAAGCTTGATTCACGGTCTCCTCACGATTTTTTGCCTGATTCTCATCTAATTTAAGTGAGCTTTTGAAGTCCCTGTGCATAGCTTTGTTCGTTTTTCTCCAGGTCCATCACTGAGTGCCCATGTCGCGTCTCAAGGAGACAGCGTGTGTTCTCTCTGTTTGGTGATCCGCGCGGTGAACGAAAAGTGACAAAATGTCGATGAGAGGACGATTTTCCAAAGATTTAAAAGGTTGCTCGCATTATGTGTCATTGTCATTGAATTTCAGAGACTAAACCAATTCCAAAATTAGAATTTGGGTTAACGAAAATTTCTTGTTCTAGAGGGCGTAAAAGCGTGCCTGGGCAAGAATGTCAAGATCACTTTGCAGGCGTTGGTGAAGATGGAAACGAAAGGAGACAAGACGGAATCCAGAGTATTGGTATGGAAATACAGTACAAAATTCTATATTTTTTTTTATCTGGAAATTTTTCCCGTAGGCATTTTGTGCTTGCCGTCTATTTGTTCTGACGGCGAAAGTCCCAACGAGGGTAAGTGTGAGATCTACGCAAGTTCCTGCCGATTGATTTCATACGTAGTTTTCACAGATTGACTTTCATTTTCACTACCTGGAGATACAAGCCATCGAAAGCAGAAAACCGAACCAGGTTAGTTGAGGTTGCGCTCGATACTCCGTGCGAAACTAATGAAAGCAAAATGATTGTTTCTCAGCTGTCCCTGACGGTTTGTGACAAGGTTTACACATTTTATCCGGCCGAAGATGGTGGCATGGAAGTGGATAATATGATAATCTGTCTTGGTACTCTCGTGAAAACGATTTTCCCCTCTGTACCGTTGGAGTGAGTTTCCGTAATATGTAGCGAATTCTTGTTCTCATAATCATGCTTCATACAGATGTATAATTCGTAAAATTGACGTTCCGAATCGACGAATTCAGCAAATGTATGACCATAATCGACAACTGGAAGAAAAGGATGTTCGTGAGCCAAGTGCTTGTGGAGGCTATTCGATGCAGTACGCTTGTATGTGTGATTACCACGGATTGCCATACAGAGAAGAGGTTGCATGGGTGAGATATTGTCAAATTCATCTCCCAGAATGTATTTTTAAAATTTACGTTTATTTATAGGATGTCGACACAATTTATTTGTCCCACGATTTGAAAGAACTTTCATTGCGGGACTTCGATCATCTTGACCAAAAGTTAGTTCGATCAAAATTTTCATATCTTGATGCTAACATATTTTTGGACTCATTTCGGTGTACGATTGATTTGTGCAGAGACCTGATTCCTATAATATCTGCCCTGGAATATAATACCTGGTTCAAAAAATTCCGTGCGAGTGGACTCCGACTCAATCATGAGTCATTAGACCGTTTGAATGCGGTGCTGCGAAAATCTCTCAGCTTGGAGGAGTTATATCTCGACAATGTGGGGCTGAAAACGTGAGTAAAATCTCTTCTGTGTTGATTTTTCCGATTCTGTGTTTTGGGCCGGAACGCACATTCTTATGTGTTATGAACCCTTTTCTTGTGCCACGTACTTAAAGCATTTTTCGAGATTTGGGGAATCACCTCTGCTGTTGCATTTTTGTGGTTTGATGTTGGTTTTCTACACGAGCTTTACTTCACAGCGATCATATTCAGAAGATATCGCTTGCTATCGGCGAAAATAGCAAGACCGTTCTGCATACCCTCGACCTTTCTCACAACCTGATCGAAGACCGAGGTATTGAAGTTTTCTGCAATGTTCTTTATTTTTGTATATGCTGTGCCGTCCTTTTTTTATTGCAGAAAAGAGGTTATTATTTGTTAGCTAATTAGGTTTCGATTGTGTCCTTTTTTGGCTCGGTGGTTTTGTGTCATGCTTTCTACGAATTCTCGTGAGTTTGCCTCATGTGTCGGATCGTTAAAATTTTGAGTGGCGGTGGGATGCAGTTACTCACTCAAGATGTATGAATTATTGGGCAGAGACTGAAACCCTATTTCGTTAGCTTTAATTCGTTTTACAGAGATTCTGTTGTACTTTCTTGCATTGAATGTGTAACCTTGTGGACAGTCAGTCCCGTGATTTTCATCAATTTAAATTCGTGAGAATGGGATTTCTATGAAACTTTCAATCACGTGCAGACGATAAATCCATTTCTCGATTTTGACGGAACGTGGGTTCCTGTTGTTAATGTCGGATTGTTCTATTTTCTTGAGGTGTGAGTCATCTGGTCGGACCGATTGCCAAACTACCGAAAGGTTTCAAGAAACTGTGTCTGAGTTGCTGTTCTGTTTCACCAAAAGCCATGAATCAAATTTTCCAAGCGCTTACAGCAAATCCTGCTCAACCATGCCCACTAATTCACCTGGATCTGTCAGGGAATGCGCTCAAAGAAGACTGTCCAGTAAGCAATTTCAGGACTCGGGATGTGGAATTATGTAAAACTTCTTTATCTCCTTAGAAAATGTACACCTTTATGGCCCAACCAAACAGCATTACGTTCTTGGATTTATCAGGAACAGAGTGCTCATTGGAAGCAGTGAGTAGTAACGGCGCTCTCGATTAAGTTTGATGCGTAACCGCGTCATTTTTCAATAGATATTTGGAGCATTGTTGCGAGGATGCACTACGAAGCTGAGTTATTTGAATTTATCAAAAAATACCTTCAGTACAAAAAAAGGCCGGGAAATTCCGCCCTCGTTCAAGCAGTTTTTGACTACATCTCTTGCGTTACGTCAGCTTGTGATGGCTTCATGTAAACTGTCTCCCGAAGCCCTGAAGTAAGCTCGTAATGCCTTCTAAATGTATTCATTATCTAAGTGACGATATATGTTTCCCTAGGAACTTGCTTTTGGGTTTAGCTTGCAACGAAAGCACAGTTGGCGTCGATTTAGATATCAGCTCCAATGCTCTTGGATCACCGGGAGCTGGTGTGTTGGAGTCCTGCGCTCATGGAATTAAAAGCTTGCAGGCACTCGATATAAGCGACAATGGTATACAGTACTGTAATTTTCTAAATCGTGCGGTCTCTGGGTGCTCATCTTGATCATGTTTATTGTAGGCATCGAAAGTGATCTGGCTGGTGTGATAGCTTCCGTCAGCAAAAACAAGTCTGTGAAGCGTCTCAATATTGGACGTAATTTGTCTGGAGCGAAGTCTAAGCATATCGTTCTGGTCATGGATGCCGTGGTTCAGATGATCCAGGTTCTTTCAACTTTCATTGCGAAAGTTTTACGCCTTCGCAAAATATATATATATATATATATTATTATTTTTTTTTTCGAAGGATGATGATTGTGTTTTGGAAAGCCTTTCGGTTGCAGACTCGAAGTTGAAATCGGATATTTCCCGATTAATCAACGCGCTTGGAGGGAATCATTGCTTGTGCGAAATAGACTTGAGGTAATATTTGGTTTATTATTCGACGCTTCCATTTTTCACGTTGTCAGTGTCTTTCAGTGGCAACTTCATGGGCGATTCTGGCGCTCGCTTGCTTGCGAAGGCTCTACAGATTAACAGTAAACTTCGCTCCGTTGCGTATGATCGTAATGGTATCGGGCTTCAAGGATTTCAGGATATTGCTTCCGCCCTGGAAAGGTTCGATTGTGCTGAAAGTTGTCATCAATTGTCGATTCCGGTTTTCACGTCCTTCGCATTCTCAGCAATTATTCGTTGAAATCGATGCCATTTCCAATCCATGATGTGATGACATGCCTGAAAGCTGCTCCGGATAAAACTGAAGCTGTGATGAAACGTATCCAGGATCTTCTGCAGCGAAATGTTTCACCGAAGAAGTACTCCAATGGACAGGCATTCCGACTTCAACAAGTTCGTTGTACATTTTTGATTGAATATAAAACATTTTTCCATTGTTCTGTATTTTCAGGGCTTCCTTATGAGTTCAACCCAGCAGATGGTTGATAAGCTGGTCATTCAAACTCAAGATACAATCCGGATTCTGCGCCAGCAGGGTGATAGCGCTATTTCGCCGGAAATAGAGAACGCAGAACATTTGATCTGCGATGCTGATAATTCCAAGCAGGTGACGGGATTTTAATTTTTATTAGAAGTACAGTATGAGATCCTGCGGTAAACGTCTCTTTCTTCTGGTTAGTACGTAATATTGTGTTAGTCGCAGTGTAATTTTGAAATCACCTCGTTTCCTTCAGGAGGTTCGAAGTCCATGTGCACTTGTAGTCGCTTATGGATTTAGAAATTCTTAACGTGCAAATTTGAAACAATGGGTGCGAATATATTATTTTCCCGAGTTAATTATTGATGTATTTACGGTTTCAGCTTCTAACTCGCCTTCATGAAGTTGTTCTTGAAAAAGAAGAAGGTGGCAATCCTGTGACGCTCAAATTGAAATCTCTATCGGATGAGCTGCAAAGCACTATAATGAAGTATCTAAAGGTTGGTCAACTATCCGCTTTCGTTGCATCGGGTGTTTCTACGGCGATGCTGTTCCACAGGACACCGTCGATAGTATGGTGCAGTGTGCGGTTGAGCAGTGTCCACGTGTGCTTGGAGACGAAGCTGTTAAAAAGGAATTGCGTAAATCGTGTGAAAAAAAGTGCTCTTTTTGTAGTAACATCGTGCAAGGAGCGATTGTGGAACAAGCGGGGACGGATATTGTCAATAAAATCAGGTTAGTTTTCTTCGAAATATTTCGATATATCAAGTGCCTTAGTCTTCGGATGAAATCGGGACTTCTTACGATATAGTAAACGTCTCGAGTTACCCGTTTAGGTAATTTTGGCTGCGATTCAATCATATTTTGATAATTACGATGCTAGAAACAGAACAGTTTCCATCATCCTGCCTGAAAAGGAATTTCGTCACGTCATTTAAAAAGAAACCAAGGATAGTGGGTAATTACTTCCTTCTACGAATGCCAAATTTTGTTTGCTCTCAGTCAATAAATGTGTTCCTCTGTTTTCCGAATTTCTGTGATGTTCAACTTTCGAGTTGAATTCACTAGCTGCAAAAATTCAGAAGCTGCAATTTCTCACGAAGTGTAGCGACATTTTTTCTGTTCAAGTGTAGGACGGAATATTTTTTGGCAGACAGTGAGTTCCCTGAGGGTCTTTCCACGTTTTCCGAATTTTCCCGCCATCATGAGTTGTGATGCATTTTTTCCGTGTGCGTGCCGCGAGTTTCTCTAATTCATTGGACTATTCTAGTTATTATCGCTGCAATTGAGTAATGAGCAACACATTGCATTAGCGAGGATGCTTGGAGCGAGCGTAAAATATTCTTATTCGCGCATAGTGATGTGCTGTATTACCGAGATTCCTTGAAGCGTGCTTGCAAGCAAGGGTTGCGTCAATAATTCTTGCCTCACTTCTGTGGTAGCCGCCGTTCTCCCAAATTCTTAGTTTCGAACAGAAATTCAAATATTTTTTGTTCATGCATTGCGACGGATTGCGAGGCTGCTAGATTTTCGAAACTTGTAAGTTTTTCTCGAAGAAATACTTTCTCGGGACGATTTTTCTGATGGTTTGCGGTTTCATTGAAAAGTTCTAGAATATCTCCTGCCTGTACACTTCAGCAAATCTGAAAGTGTGCGGCACACTATATAACTTTTCATGTATTCTCGGCGGCAACGTGTCGCTTCGTTTTCCACCATCTCTTATGTGTGGAGTCTGGAAGTGTAGGATGGAAAACATAAAATTGAATTAGAGCTTGATCATTTCTGAAGAGGAAAGCTACCTATAATTCTCAGTGAACGTGTTTTGTGCTTTTTTCGCATGTTGAAAAAATGCTGGACTGGGTTCAAACGGAAATCAGAAGTAGTGGATACCTATTTATCTGGGAATATGAATAGAACTGAAAAAAAAACTTTCCCTTGTTCGCGTTTGTCAAGCAACAAGCTCATAGAATTGCTTCGAATGATTTAACTTTGTTACCAGTTACCGTAAATTTGCCATCGCGTCTGCTTTCGCGCATCATTGGAGTCCTGCAAGTTGGGTCGTGCTCGTCTTGACACACTGGACTACTCGAGTACTGTAAAATCCTCACGAAATTCGCCCTTGTCGCTTGATGCTTTTATATTCGCCGGAGCATGACGGAAGCAGATTTTATTTTGCCCTTTTGATCGGCTGTTCTATTTCGCTTTTCAACGTTCAACGTCGTTATTACTCATTGTTTTATTTTGATCAGCAAAATGTATACGTGAGAACGCTAGCGAAAAGGACCTTCCGCGGATGCGCGTGGGAGTTCCTCCGCAGCGCTTGGATGATGCATTTTTAAATCCAGTTTCTTCCTTGTGGTGATGTTCGATTTCACTTTTATTTTTCTGCAGCGAAATAAATCTGGCTGTGGCTGCGCATGTGTCGGATCGAATAATCGATGAAGTTATCGAGTCGCTTTCCAAGTCGTACAAGTCATTGGTGAGTTATATCTTTCTCGCTCTTGGCGTGAATTGAATCCCCAACTCTGGCCCATCCGTAGTGCATTGCGAAACCCTTCGTGCAGATTTAATTTCTCATCACTAGAAGTAACATTTCCCCAGTGTGAACAGAACGCCATTTTTTTACTTGAATGCGCCTATATTTTTAAGCCTCGACTGTATTTTTTCATTGATTACTGACGACAAAAATTGATTTAAGATTGATTTAAGACGCATGCTTCTGTAGAAAATTTTGGTTTCTCTCTAATAGTGAGTTTTTTTGAACTAGCCTTGGAATCCTGTATTGTGTTCGAGTTTCTTTTATCGCTTCCTGTTTTTGTTTTGCGTTCGTTTCGTCAGCATGCTGGTGTGGATGACTTGACAGACGTTACTCGCACCAGGAGATCTGGTAGTGCTGCATCGACAGGAAGCAGCAATCAGCTCGGTTTTCCAAATTTTTCACCGTTGAATGGTAGTGGCTCATCTCAGTCCAATATCATGGGTTCGATACTCGGAAGAGTTCCGAATAATGCAGACATATCCCCTGGGGTGAGGCTTTGAAAATCCATTTTTGCTTATGTCACGAATGCCCCGTACCATTTGTGAGATTTCATAAGTGTTCAGTAAACGTTAGTCTATTGTGGCAGTGACGATACAATTTGGCAGATGGAGATTTTCCTGTTTGGAATCGAATGTGCGTCTAAGTATCAGTAAAGGGATCGGAGAACGAATCAGCGAAAAAGGTCAACGCCATGAAGTTCATTCATAATGAAATTAACTGGATTGAAATCTGAAGTTTACGAGCTCCGTTCGCCACAAAATCTACTGTGTTTTCTTTGTAAGAACTTGTTTTGACTCTGGAATCTATTTACAATATCTTGATTGATTTTCCGTGGAAAGACGGAAGCGAGAACAAATTTTAGCTTTTTGTCTTAATGCATTTGCTCTATTGCAATCCCTTTTGTGTTGTCCGCGTTGTAAGAGAGACTGTTTTCATCGATTTTCGTCAAGTAGAGTACATTTGTCTTTTTTTCACGAACTTTAAATCGTATCTCAACGTCATCAGTGTTGCCAAATTATTGTGTGCGTGCTCGACCAAAAAATAATTTTCATTGTTTACTGCTGAGTTCCTATTGCCGAAGATTGTCCAATATGTATCTAAATTCATGTGATCATACGCCTGTTTAGCCCATCCCTAGCAAATTTTTTGAATTATCAACATATTTGTTTTAGATTTTTTTTTGTATTTTTCATTTTTTCTCGAATCTCGTTTTGTCTATACTTGAAGTCATGATCTGTCAGACATCAATGCGCATGGAATTTTTTTTGTTAATCTGTTGGGTGCGCATCAAATTTTGGGCTGCTGGCGATTATTTCCGTAATAAGGCTCTTGATGCTGTATCTGCAAGTATCGTTCAGTCTTCTGCCTTGACAGCGCTGTTGCAAACACTTACATTTAGGACTTACGTCGTATGGATGTACAGTATTTTAACTCTATTCGGAAGCATGGTGGAGTTGGGAATGACGTATAAGCACATTCCGTTTAATCTTCCTTTGCTTGCTGTGATGAATTAGATCAGAAGCTCAACTACAATATTGCGTAATCAAAAGCATAGCGAGAATATGTTGAATGAACACGTGTTATGCAGGCAAGACTTTTGCATACTAATTTTATTTCCATTTTATTCGTAATAGTGAAGTCTATAATCAAGTGTACAGTCAACGTACGAACCGTGATGATTTTTCGCATTCTCTGAAAGTGGAGGATGCCTAAAAATGTTATTAAAATTATCTATCCAGGCGACGCCACCACTTTCTTCCAAGCGCCGAAGTCTGCATGGGAGGAAGCTCAGGCCGGTGTCAGTTGTTGGTGAGTAAGCATTTCATATGAAGTTCAAGCATGTACTCAAGGTATAGTCCTGCATCTTGTGGTTCGAAGTGGTTGACTTAGTGATTCCGAAACGTTGTTTCCGTATCTATGGATGCCCGATTATTTCCGTTTCACCAGATGTCGTGGAAGGAATAAATGCTGACGCCTTACCGGTTCGTCTGCCACCGATGTCGCCTGAAGAATCAGATGGTAGGAATTAAACTCAGCACTTCCGATAAAATTTGGTCATTTCATGAAGACGGGATCAAATACCAGCTCGAAACGAATTTTTCTCTGCGAGAAGACCTTGTTTCCAAAGTTTCACGGGAATGCTTTTCCAATGGAATGTGTATCTGTCCTCTGAGGCTGCCCCATGGCATTTTTCGAACTTCACTTCTTCAATTTTAGACTTAGCTAAGACTTGCAAGAATGATTTTTGTGGTAGTTGCCATTTGTCTGCATCACATGTTTTGAGTTTGTCTGTGTCTCGAAAAGTATTGAGCATGTTAGTTCGGGTAGATCAATCGGGAACCGTGACATAGCTATTTTCCATGTTCTTCGTCGGAAATGTGTTGCCATGCAATTCTACTGGTTTGAAAGAATTGGAATTCTTTCAATTTAAAATTGTTCTTTCGTTTTCAAGTAATTTTAGAAATGACCATGGTGATGAAAATATTTCCGCAGTTTCGTTTAGGTAGCGTCGCTTTGTTACGCTGACTTTTTTAATGTCTCCTCTGTGAAATTCAGAGAGTTTGGATACGGTTGGCGAACTTCCATCCAATGGCAGTCAATTGCAACATCTTGGAAAAGCCCGCCCGAAGAGATTAAAAACCAAGGCTCCCACGAGACCCTCAGTCCGAAGTTCCTATTCTGACGCCGACCGCGAAGAGCAAGAATTGCAAGAAGGTCTTGATGATTTTTTTGGTTCGACTGGCTCCGCTCCGAATTCCCCAATGTCTTCCCCGACAATGGACGACAGGTAAGAGTTTGGTGTCGCACGTGGTGCTGTATGCTGCTCAAAGTTCGTTTTCCTGTTCGATAATCATGGAATTTTTCATATTAGCCCACGCCTTGTCAAGTCAACGTCGAATTCCGTGGACAGCAGTCCAACTCATGCTGTCTTGTCTCACCAAGCTCGTAGTTCCGGAACGGCTGAACCCAGGCGCAGTGATGCAAGTAGTGATGCAAGCGAGCACAATTTTTCGCGAAAAGGCTCTGAAAAGCAAGGGAAAGCCGAAAAGAAAGAAAAGACGTACGTCCACTTCTCTCGAGTCATAGCAATTTCTATAATTTTCTTACGGTGTCCATTCCAGAACTTCGCTTATGGTAAAAGGGATATCCAGCGTCTTCAGCAAAATGGCGGCCGATAAAGTTACGAAGTCAAAAGACAAAGATAAAGCGGATGCGAGTATCAGCAGTTCCTGTAGCAGTCGAGCAGAAAAATCGCCATCCTTGTCGCGTCGAAGCGAAGCATCCTCGCCAATCGGGATGGATAAAATAGCCATGTCTGGAGGCTCCATCTCTATTTCATCTTATGATGAAAGTTAGATGAACTGAAGTCTTGTTGAGAGAGCGTGATTTTGTACCGATTCAATTGATCAACAGGCGACACCTTGTCACAGGCCAGTGACGCCACACTCGAAGGAGGCGGTCCGCCAAGTGAAGGTGAGTCACCGGACGGATCCTTGAGAGAATGGAGCGAGCCGAGGATGAGAAAGCAAGCTGGTGGAGTTCCAAGGATGGGCCTTGGGGTGAATATTCTTGCCGAAATGAAAGCACTTCAGGAGAAGCGAGCGTCCGCCATGTACACCAGCAAATCTGTCAGTTTGCTTTTTGTCTTTCAATTTTTTTCTAGTTACGTGAAATTCAAATTTGTTTGCAGGGTGATGATTTTGGCTTCGAAGATAAGAAGAAAGAAGAGAAAGGAAACGCGTCTCCTGTTTTGCTTTCGTCCGTCAAGTTGCGCTCAACGGGTCTCGCTGATTCTTTGAAGTCACCTACAAATGGCTTTCCGAAAACGGGTGCTGACGTTGCGGCAGGTGGAACCGCGACCACGGGCAGTTCCATTTTCAAAAGTTCTCCGAAGAATATCGATCCTGGTATGAATTCGTGGCGTTTTATTCGATGATGCTTGAGATTGATAACATAGTCGTTCGGTTTATTGTTATTCTTTCCACTTCATTATTCTAAAAATGAAGGACTTGGTCAAGCAATCAAACCGACGCCAAATTCCAAGCCTAAGCCACCGCCGCCGATTGCACCGAAGCCAAGACCGAAATCCATGGCCGGTCTTGATGCGTCTAGATCGAGTATGCTTCTTGAGGTTTCTGTCAAAGTCGTTTTCCTCACTACGCCGTTTTTTCTGAAGGTGACATGAGTGACGCGTCTGAACCGAATACTCCGGAATCGGGGGAAACGCTTGACGATAAGCTAGATTCCGGGTCGATCTCGAATCCCATGGATTTGCGGTCTCGTCCCACTTCTGTTGGAGGAGCAGCTCTAGGTTGCTTCCCAACGACGCTTCCTTCCCATCCGCACGATTTTGGGTCGACGGCACTTATTGGGGCTACTGCATTGACAGGAAAACGGAAGCAAAATTCTGTTCCTCCTTTACAACCATTACCAACAAGCGGACGCTCTGCGTCGCCTAATCGTAGTGAGTACTTCTCTGGCGATAACGATAATTCCGTGACACCAAAAGCGACCGCTGGATAAGCGTTTTTTGCAGTTTCCTGCTGAGCTACTGGCAGGGGAAAAACGCATTCTATTTTCCAATTTTGAAGGTGGTTTATTTTTGAATCTAGGCTGAACTTCGATATAATTGGAAGAACAAGAAATAATCTAAAAAGTAAGAATTTCGCTTTTGTAATGTATTGCGTATTACAGCGTATTTCGTGTAAATTGTATGGAATAATATACCGTATTGAAAATTCTTTCATGGGAAGGACTTCGCTAGAAGTGTTGCAAGTTACCCCCGAATAATCAATTGCATACGAAAACTGGTTGATAATTCTATATTAATCTTAGTAGAAAAAAATCTGAATTTATTTTTTAGTCGTGCGACCGTGGATAATGAGGAAACAAATTATCTTATGTTAATTTATTGGGAGTAGCTTGAGGCTCCTAAAAGAATCTGGAAAGATTCCTTTGCTTCTTTTCTGGTGTTGTATCAACGTGGGTAATTATCGTGCGAATTCGCTCAAACAGCTTCAAGGATCCTCAAGAATGCTTTATTTGTCGTTCAATTAACAGTTGCCGCAGTCTATCTGGGGTTAATCTCTTGACGCTAGAAATTTTAAATCTTGTGAAAACTATCGAGATATGTGGGTCTTGATTTCCGATTTTTCAATTCTTCTGCCCCTCCCTTGGATAAGAACTGCCCAAGAAAACTTTTAATTAATTAATTTCGTTTTGTCCGAGTTTCTTTCTTTTTAAGGGTCCAGAATTTTTCATCATCTGTATTAATTGTATCGTTTGTATTGAATTAAATAAAATCTGGATACTGTGCTAAGTAAATTGATGAAATAGATTCTACTGCTTCCATCATTTGATGTGATCGACCACAAATTTATGTTCAAGTCGATAGTATTTCAAAATATCCCCTTAAATGTATGAATTGGTTGTGTTATGCGGAAATTTTTACGTTGTTAAGGGATTTATTTTTCGACTTCGATATCCCAAAATATATGGCATCATGGACGTTCGTCGCCAATCCTAGATCTAGAAAGTCGAATAAAATTTTGCATCGCAGTTTAGCTCACATCTTCCTCAAAATGATCCTAAAAATATATTCGGCGAGCTTCATTGCTCATGCGGATTTGTGAATTTGGATTGCTTGTCGTGTGCTTCGTTGTTCGCACCTAGAATTATTTTTTCGCTATTCACAAGCCTGGGGGGCATTTATCTGAGCTCCTGTAATCGTATTACAGGAATAGGACAGGCTGCCGAAGGAAGTGATAATCCGATGTCAGGCAGAATCCCTGCTAGACGATTATCCAGTGCAGAGTTCGAGGTAGACTTTTGAATTTTTTTCTAACCATGCCTCGTGATCTTCGGATCCTCAACTGCTAACGCGCACAGATAAGGCTGGGTACTTCTTGCTTGCTGCTGATGCGGTGGTTTTCACAGGGAGTATAATGGAGCAGGGATTAGTTTTTAGAAATATGGTATTTCTGATGTTCTACCGTAACTAATCTGGTTCCGGGATTAGGAACGCACCGCTAGCTGCTGCTTCGCACATATCTTGGTCTGCGCAATATCAATGAAGCTGAATGGCGAATCTTCTCAGCCCTTGAACTTGTTACATATAACTTTTCGAATTTCTCAGCCCTTGAACTTTTTCCATGTAACTTTTCGAATGGAACAGGGGCACAGAAAATGAAAAGCCGAGAATCCACGCTACGTTTCGTAAGCAGCAGCATTTTTAAAAATCTAATTTTGATGAGGTAGATTGAATATTCTTCGCGCCACTCAGCCATTGATATCGTGTAGGTGTGGAAACATGGCCATTTGTCGTCTTCTGTTGTGATTGCGCACGATTGATTTTCGATTTTCAATTGATTTTTCTGCCAGGAATTGAAGGAAACATCAGTTGATGACATGAAAGGCGAACTTTTTGGAAGCGACGATGAGAAAGTGAGTGAAAAAGCGATCGCCTTCTTGAGACAACCATCCACCCCTGGTCCCGCACCGCCTTCTGTGACTCAAGAAGACCTGATCCTTGATGATGTGGTCAATGTCTGAAGACGTGCTTCTCTTCGATTGGAATTTTTCCCACCAAACGCATGAATATGGCGTCGCTAATTTAGGGTCAGCCATCGCAATCCGTGGTGTTATACATTATCTCCGATTTCTGTTTTTCCATTCCAAAGCGTGTTGAGCTTTAATCGTCTATTAATGCCATTTGTTTGGGACTCCTGACGCCTTCGTAATTTGGTGCAGCTCTTGAAATCTTATTCCGTTTTCAAATGTTTCCTCGCGCACTGTCATAATTCCGGTTGAAGAGTCCCAAGTCTTGTCGGGTGTCCTTATACGAGTTGGGTCATCCCATCTTGGTTTCAAGGTGGGTAACGGGAGAAGAATGCAAGTTCAGCGTGCATTCGTTGAGCAAAGCGTCTCAGCCTCCGGGTGATTAAATGATTACCAACCGGGCTGGGCAACCTATGTATCTCACCGTTCTCAGAATGCGAGGCGTTGAGTTTTTGTGATAGTCCGAACAAAAGTTTTGTTCAAATCTTTTCAACGAGCGACATAACGAAGTGAGGAATCGAAAACAATTCCTCAATTATGCGAACATGAAATTTCTGTCCTGGAATTATGAGATTATAATTGTAATTTATTATTCCGCCTGGAACTTCGTGTGATTTTGAGATGCCTATGTTGCATTGAAGTTCATTCGTTCATACATGGAAAGGCAGCAATTTTTTTTTTGCTTAAGCTTGCATCTCAACGGAAACCTTCGGATTTGAATTTTGGTTTTTACCACTCATTGCTTCGCCGTGCCATGGCTCGAAGGGTTATTACGAAGTTTGAGCCAGAATTATTTTCGTACCTAGCTGCCAGTTGGTGCCACTGGTATTTGCTTTTCTTGACCTCATGCGTAACAAAACGCTATCGAAGGGTTTTTTCATTCGATCGACCTGCTCTTGTCATCGCGAAGTGGACTGAAATCAACGTTTGTGGCATTGTTTCAAGATTACCTCGCAAGTCTCACGATCAGCATAACGGCGCGGCTTCGTGGAACCGCGATTTGTGAATAGCCAAGTGCCAGTTGTTCGTGGTGACGTTTTCGGTCCGACCTTGCAGGATTCTTGCTCTGTCCCAGAAAAAGCGTAGACATCCGCTCACAAGGTAGTGCGTCTCAATTGAGGTGGCAATCATTTTGGGTCCGTTGACGTTCCCTCGATTGTTACCACTGCCGCGTTGCGACTGGCTCGCGGTGTTTTTGCATTTTCTTTGCTATTTGGAATTCCATGGTGCTTTTGAGACAAAGTTGTTTGACACCTCCTATTTATTTCGTGTTGCTATTGTGCGTGATTGTAGCTCATTCGAAGCTGTGTCGTTGCAATTATGTCGGGGTATACAGCGCTTAGGTTTCGTTTCCTTTTATTATTCGGGGTGTGGGTGAGTCCGAACTCGATTCTCATCTGAGCTTATGCTTGGCGCTGACATTGGAAATCGCGTATCCCTCTTGCTTTTCGTATCTACTCGTCAGTATTTGGTCGTCGTGGTGAAGCTCTAAATTCGCGATTATGCTTCCGTTTTTGTTGGATGAGTGCTTGTTCCACATTCCATCATCTATGTCAAGTTGGGAGTTACGTAAAAATTACTTTTTTTATAGTGAGATCAGATGACGAGTAAGAATGAAACAAAAACTTTATATGGTGAGATACGTGTTTTCTTCAAAGTACCAATATACTCGTATACTTGATCGCAGGGCGCACCTATATTTTGGGCCGCGCCATTCCGGCGGAAAATCCAGTGGGAAAAAAATTGGCAATGCTTAAAGGGTTACAACCGGATCATCTACGCACGATATACAGTAGTACACAGTAAATTCCTTGATCTGTAAGAAGATGTATGAGAACTACAGTAGAATGATGAAAAGATAACATCTGTTCGGTCGAATTTTATGCACTACTGAAAGAACGAATCGCGTTGGAACATAACTTACTGTTGATTTTCATGTGCAAACGTTGTCTGCCTCATTTTCCCCTGATAATTTACAGTACTATATTTCGATTGCTATAATTGCGAATGCCTTTCCATCATGACGTTTCATTATGGACTACGTGCCACAGTGGAGATTTCAAGTACCGCATTTGCACGAGTACTGTACTACGCTTCCTCGAGTGAGACGTGCACCAGGGGTTTTCAGTTAAAATTTCTTTAAAATTGTATCCCGTAGTACGATGCGCACCCCATTTCAGCGACTCTAAAACTGAAAGATTTCAAAAATGAGAGCAACTAAATTTGTAATTACAAACATGAATTGATCCTGAATTCAATTAATTTAAAATTTTTCCCATTAAAATTATTCTTTTTGCTAGGAATGATCCAAAATTTCCATTAGAATCGAATACTGTACTGTATAATGCGCACGTGAACTTCTAAAACTTCTTCAAAAATGTACACGCGCACCCCATTTTTTCTTTTCCATTTTGAGAAAAAAGGTGAGCGTCATACTCGATTAAATACCGTATATTCTATGTAAAATATTTGGAAGGGGGAAAAACATCCTAAAATTGCGTGATACTGTACCTGGATCTTTCGCACCCCTCTGGCAGCGGACGGAAATCCGCGAGGCGGAGTATCAAACCTGGCTATATTGTCGTTGAAAACATTTGACCACAGAGTTGTATTTTGTAGCCTCCAGGAGTTAAGTCTGAAAATTAGATTGAATTTTAAAGCGAGTGTTATTTTTTTTAAATAAGTTGTGAAGAATTTTCTGCATCAACCGACGAACTCGTTTCCATTTTGTACGGATTCCCGTTGAAATGCACGGAGTTATCCCGAGACGTTGGGAACGATTGATGTTCTCTCCGCAACGATTTCCCGAGTGCGAAAGCTTTGAACTTGGATACTGTACTCTCCGGAAAAAATGGAAAGTTTTATGCGGGAAAGACGTTATTCGAAAGAAACCGAGCGATCTGGGGCCCCATTACAAAACCTTGTAACAGGAGGTCCAGCGCAATAAAGCGATTCATCACAGCTGATAGCCTCATCTTTCAGCTACGCTTGCTTTTGATTTTGACGTGAGATCAGTTAGTGCGACTAGGGAAATGTTTTAGTCGTTGCCCGGGGCCTCATAAAGTTCGACATTCAGGAATGCGGGCCATTATATTATTGCCCGTGCAGTATGCTGGCTCAAATTTAACGTTTTCATGGATGGATTACTCCGTGTTTCAGATTCTCGGATTTTATGCGTCGTGATTCAAGAACATCAAAAGAAGCTGGTGGTTCACATTCAATTTTGAGCGAGACGAGAACGCAGTTTTGAAATTTGATACTAGCCCAAAATTTGGTCATGCGTGCAATTAATTTATAAGAAATAATCGCTCGGATGAGAGCAAATTTGGGCGACTTGTGAATGATGCAGAGCGTGGTTGTTTCCGATTTCGGCTCAAATTGAATTATTGCGAAGAAAATGAGGATAGTTCAGAATCTTCAGCATATCAAAATGATCCGATCAAGTTGAAAGAACTTAGTTCTTCGCTGACAGCAAACATTAAATAAAACATATAAAAATCCAAGTTGTTTAAGGAACACTGCTGACAGTTTGAAGCTGTACAGGTACTTCACGAAAAAATAGTCCGTCTCTTGAATTTTGTTGTAGAGAGCGTCTACCTTAGATGAATGCCCTGAGTGAGGAGGAAGAATAACTGAAGCACGAGAATAAGGAGAATAACGCTGGTGAAGTAAGAATGTAAAGAGGTCTGGAACAAAAAGAGCCAGAGCAACTCGCAAAACCGAAGGAGTATACGCCGTACTATCCGATAAACATCCTGCAAAAAGAAAACTTGAGTATCCCAACAAAATCAATGTGCAAATATTTTAATTTTGCCCCGAAGACCCCAAGGGGTTTCCGCACACACTTCCGCGGTGCTTCACGGTTTCCCCAGGCGTAATGAAAGAAATAAAAGCAAAATATAATTTCTGACAAGACTTAGGGTCAACAAAAGTGGACAGCAATAAGAACTTATTTGTCTGTAATTTCACTTATCCAGTTAATGATCAACCAAGCAAACGGGTTGTTTCAAAATTGTGGAGTCCGAAGTTATCTGCAACTTATTGGATAAGCTGGAGCTCCGCAATGAAAATTATTGTAATTTTATGAAGGAACCCAACGTAGAAATGTATTGTGCAGTACTTCAAAAATCTTCATGAGTTAAGAGATTGAGAATCGACGCCCAGTTTTTTGAGCTGACTGCAAAACCATGTTGCCAGGCTGATAGACCCTCCATCAATATGATTACTTTCAATAATTATAAGAAAATTATGCTGAAGTAGATTCATGGTTCAAACTGTAAGGGAAGATATAGGCGAGCAAGGTGTGATACGCCGAAGAAGTTTGAAAATTCAGCATCGGACTTCGGAACCCTACTAAAAAATACAGATCGAAGTTCCGTTCATTTCGTCATCGGCGAATGTTTCCATCGTTCTTATACAGTTCCATCATCAGATCCAAATCAACATTGCGCGTGAATCTGCCCCAATCTGCGTTTGTTTTCGCACCGCTGGAGGGAAACTGAGTTCCGGTATCAGCATTGTGTTGTGCAGAATGGGTAATGATGCGGGTTGGTGCGGAATTATTGTTAGAAAATTACGCAGTGACCTCACGAGCAACGGGGGTAATCAGATGAAGACCAAATTGGTTCGGGTTGAAGAACCCCCGTTGCTCGCGGGGGTGATCCGCGAATCCCCCGGACGAGGATATATGCCCCCCGACACGGACCCAGATGCGAAACACGACGGATGCTCGCTCCCGTACATAAACAATTTCCGGGAAATGCTGAGATGAGGACGGAAACTGATGAGCAATTTGGGAGGCATAGCGGGCCTAGAACTTCCCCGGTAACGAGGGGCCAGTCGTGCATGAGAGGAAATTTCTCGCCCGCTTTCCTGCCAAGTGGGAAAGCCTCGACGACGATTGCATAATCTGCGTGGGGCCATATCCTTGACATCCAGAGCGGAATAAGTGAAGCGACTTGAAAATGACGGACCTAGGCCGCGCGGGAGCAGCAACAAGACGAGCAGTCGTGTTTCTCTTGGTGTACAGCACAGTACAGTATATATTTTTCTCCCTCATGCCGAACGCTGCTGTCCGGCGTTATTGGGACTGACGTGCGGCGAGGGTTCTTCCAATAAACCGAATGGGGTGACATGGGGGCGGGGGAATTGAAGCAAGCAATGAACAACGGATTCCAATCAAGGAATTTTCCTGTGGCCCTCAATGTCACCCCTTCGCGATGCTCGAGTGTGTGCCGAGGCTGCAATGAACTGATCCATATTCAAGCGGGACAGTTGCTCGGCCCGAGCGTCATTTTGACGGCGAACCCCGTGAAGCAAGGGGAATTTGCCTCTCGACACCCCGCAGCTTATTAGAATGACTGCAATAACCGCGCACATCCGTCATCCCACGGCTTCTCCTATTCTACACTTTTCGTGACTCCACGTTTTCCTCCGACTGCGAAGAATTATAATTTGAAGAAACTCCCCATAAATGATTGACATTCGCGACACGGAGATTTTCCCTAATTCACCAATTAGGATCATAGATGACCTGGCATCCTAATATATGTCGAACTATGGAAAAGCCGAATCCCATTCCGGCCATCGCAAAAAATTCAAAACTCGCCGAGTTTTTGCCATTTTAATTTGGACGTCATTCGGCATATCTTTCTTGCAGTTTTCCATGAGATCTTCTCCGAATTTTCTTGGACTCGCATACTTTTCGCCCTGAGAGGCAAACTTGAAAGAAAAGATAGATAAATCTTCACTCCGCTGTAGAAGTTGGATACCTGGGATACAGCTTACAGTACATGATACAATAATATTTTAGTCCTCATATAATCTTAGAAAGAAATCCAAATGAAAAGGAAAAGATTTGCGTTCTGGAGACATGCATCCAACTTGACATGATTTGCGTCATCATTTACGAGGACGCCCCTTCGCCCAAAATTTCGGCATGAAAAAATTGGATACCTGTCTTAAACATCAGTCAAATTGCGTGAGTTTATGCAATTTTCAAAAACATTTCTCTTCGTAAAATGCACGATACCCGTCTTACAAAGTATGGCACATGCAGTGAAATCCTGCTTTTATGGTGTATGACTCAGTGCATGAAAAAAAACACGAGTTATCCGGTTCAAGTTTTCAAAATAAGAATATTTACAACATATGGTTAAACAGAGTTGAAAAAATTGCAGGAAATAGGTAAGAGGGTTTCAAGAACGGCCTAACTTATTGATGCAAACAATTCCCAAAAAAATATTGGTGTACCAGCTGAGTTAACTGCAGTCCATCATATTGGAGAAAAGCCGCTCAAAAGTTTAAAATCACTAGGAACGCTTTGCTTATTCTTTGGAGGAACCAAGAGTTTGGCACGTTATGTCATCAGTGCCAAACGGAATCTTTGTGAATTAACAAATATCGTTAATCAATTTTCACTCACTTAAAATTATACTGTACAGTATGAAGTTGCCGTTTTATTCCCATGCCGCTTCCGCGTTTGTATAAAGCGGCTGATGCGTTAGTTCAACTATATAGGCTCGATTTGAGTCATAGCGAAATATTATTGATAACGTGTATTGCGTTTGGGAAAGGACTCTAGGGATCAGCAACCCGCGTGTTTCATTAAGACATTTTTAATCCTCAAAGTCACTTTAAGAGAGGAGGAAATCCGAAGAAAGACGAGGGACGAGCTTGGAATTGAGAGAAGGTTCCCCGTTTAGGATAAATCGAAGGTACCCATCAATGTGAGGAATACTCGTACGCCACGCCAAGACATATGTCGTGACATAAAAGGCCCCCAGAAATCCGCCGACGACTTCTCCGACAGCGCTCGACGCCTATAATACTTCCACGGGGGAACAGGTTGGCCTGTTCCCTGCAGGAGGTTTTCATGATTGCGCGCCAGGGTTCAGGGATTGTTAGCTGCGAAAAGACGGGAATCTGCTGCGGATCACGGCATTCATTTTCCGGTCAGGATCTCACGGTGCGGACAGAAGCTGCGCCCCAGTTCCTCGGGATCTGTGCCTCCGCGTTTTGCGGCGGCGGTGGCGTCCGTCGGTGATGAATGGATGTCTGAGGCCGCCTCGGGGACATTTCACCCGTGTCGCGAGCTTCCCACGTCGCTTCGCTTTAAAAACGGAACAGTGCATTAATGGCGAGCGTTCCACTCACTCCCTCCACCCTCGCCCCGGCTGTGAAATCCGTGAACCTGCGCTAATTAGCTTGTTTCATCATTCGTGAAAAGGTCTTTCGATGAGAGATGGGTCCCGAGGAAGTCGATCTCGCGGTCTCTATTTTTTCCGCCCCTTTCCCCCTCCTTTTTTTGTTGTTGCGTGATCCGTCTTGTGGCTGTTTCTCAGAGGAGATGAGTCGGCGAAATCCCGCGCCATATCGTTCCTCAGCCGTTTGGGGACATCCTTCTCTCCGTGATGCACTTCTCCGTTTCATGACGCATCGGGGCGGACACGGCCGAAATGCCTTTTTATACTGCACTTCCCATACATGCGGTTGATGCAAAGTCATGGATAAGTTGATGCGGTTTATGCAAAGTCGAGGCGTTTTTATTGCTCCGCGGAGCCCTTTAAGTAACTCGCGAGGGGCTCCGCAGCCGATCCAGGAAATTAAAGAGTTGGAGAGAAAATAATTTCATACATTACTCGGCGAAATGATGAATACGAAATGGNATCCTTCTCTCCGTGATGCACTTCTCCGTTTCATGACGCATCGGGGCGGACACGGCCGAAATGCCTTTTTATACTGCACTTCCCATACATGCGGTTGATGCAAAGTCATGGATAAGTTGATGCGGTTGATGCAAAGTCGAGGCGTTTTTATTGCTCCGCGGAGCCCTTTAAGTAACTCGCGAGGGGCTCCGCAGCCGATTCAGGAAATTAAAGAGTTGGAGAGAAAATAATTTCATACATTACTCGGCGAAAGGATGAATACGAAATGCTGGAATGAGCAGGTATGCAGAGGGTCCCGCATAACTTGAACATACTCCATTCCGAAACGAGTTTCATCGTTCGAAAATATAATGTCACGTGAACCGTGATTTCCCTCAAGTTTTAACAGAAAATTATTTAATTAATTCCCAACTTTCAGAGAACATCAATGATGGACTGTAAAAAGCCATGTACAGTACGAGTATTTTAGCAAACACTTCGTAATATGAAATTGTAAGTTTGAAATGCATTTGTATAAAATTGGAGTAATCTTCCCAGTTTTAGGCCCTAATTTTTCTTCAGTTCACGCATGTTCGGGATTAGGAAAGACGAACCTTTGTTTTCTCAGCCAATATTTGTTTCTCAAAAAATTCGAAAGCTCAAATTCAAAACAGGTAAAATTCACTAATTTTAAGCTGACACTCTTACTTGAGTATCATTTTAAAAAGAAACAAATGTCACGCACGATTGTTCCTATACAGATCTTTCGTTGAGCAATACCAGCAGCATGCACAATTAATGTGGACAACTATGCATTCGAAAAAAAGGACTTTAGGGATTTTTATCAACTTGACAAATTTTAAGCTGAGCTTAAACAGTCTTCTGGAAAGCTGGAAACCTGCATAACCCCAATTCTCAAACTAAAAAAAAATTATACAGCAGTTCATACATATTCCGATTACAGTATATGCTTTCATAATTGGCATAAGGTAAATTTCACAATAAATGCTTAATTCTTTCTTTTCACATTTCCATTCAACTTCGTCATAAATTTTTATAAATTCTGAAATGATGCGCCACATTTTAAAGATAAAAAATTTACCTCGGCAAAATTTTGCGTAACACGTGATGAAGTTTTCCGACTATCAGAGGTGCTCAGTCACAGGATTCCATTTTTTAAATTTGTTAAATATTTTTTAAATCTTCTTTGGTCTCTGCAATTAAATTTTTTAAAAGGGCCCCGAGAGTCTGAAAGGCTGAAGCACCTCTTATAAATAATTCAATAAAAGCGTCAGCTTCTTTAAAGTCAAAATCTTACAATTTTTTACATATTCTTTCACTCAAAAACTCCACATGGCCCCAAAGCTGCAAGCAGTGTTTACTTAAAGTAAATAATTTTCGATTGCTTTATTATACACTGTACATGGGCGCTGCAGCAGTCCCTTTCCTTCCAAGATCTACTCATTATTCTGTCCATTCCCTTCGTGAAACCTCTTCCCCGGAGACCAAAGAAAGAGGAAAGAACTTGCGTTGTTGCCCTGAATGGCGAGTATCGCCATTCTTGATGAATCCCTTGTGACTGAGGATTCGATTTTGTGGGAGAATTTCGTGGACCATGAATAGCGCATGACGCATTCGAAGCAAGTTTTCGCATGGGAAAAGAAGTGAATTCAGAAAATTTCATGGAGCGTGTAGTTCATTATGAGCGGAGACATTCTGTGAGGGGGTTTTTCGTCCGCTGATTCTTTCTCCACGCTGGAAGAACAATCAAGTGTCATCAAGTCTCCTCTTAGGATCCCGAGTCTATGTCGCAGTCATTGNTTACATATTCTTTCACTCAAAAACTCCACATGGCCCCAAAGCTGCAAGCAGTGTTTACTTAAAGTAAATAATTTTCGATTGCTTTATTATACACTGTACATGGGCGCTGCAGCAGTCCCTTTCCTTCCAAGATCTACTCATTATTCTGTCCATTCCCTTCGTGAAACCTCTTCCCCGGAGACCAAAGAAAGAGGAAAGAACTTGCGTTGTTGCCCTGAATGGCGAGTATCGCCATTCTTGATGAATCCCTTGTGACTGAGGATTCGATTTTGTGGGAGAATTTCGTGGACCATGAATAGCGCATGACGCATTCGAAGCAAGTTTTCGCATGGGAAAAGAAGTGAATTCAGAAAATTTCATGGAGCGTGTAGTTCATTATGAGCGGAGACATTCTGTGAGGGGGTTTTTCGTCCGCTGATCTTTCTCCACGCTGGAAGAACAATCAAGTGTCATCAAGTCTCCTCTTAGGATCCCGAGTCTATGTCGCAGTCATTGTTTTTTCTCACTTTCGCGTTGCTCCGGTGGCAACGGAACGGCAGGTTTTCCGTCTTTTAATACAAAAACGCGGATGCATGGTCATTATGGTCCAGCAAGCATGGTACAGCGTTTCAGGATGATTGTCCGGAGCCAATGCGACATGGAAATACACGAATGGAGATACGTAAATGGAGCATCCGAGCCACAAAAAACAAAAAAGCAACAACAAAAAAATCCCGGCTTGCTAATCGCTTCGCTGCAAGCTTTATCGAGAAAATTTTTAATTTTCTCCGACGTGTATTTCACGGCCGTGATCGATTCTCGGAGCCCTTCCCGAGACGAGCGGGTGTTTAATGCCGTTTTCAATTAACCGACAGAACGCACCGATTCTCCGCAAGTTCTCGGTTTAATTGTGCGGCAAATGGAGTCTGGTAATCTCCCGAATCCGCATCATCATTATATGAATTATACGTCAATGTAATTTCGCGAACCCGCTCGCCTTGTTCCTGCGTGAATCTCCGGGCCACTGAACAATGCTACTCGCGGTTATAATCTCGCTGGTTGCTCTATTCCGACGATTAACTCACCCAGCAAAGGGTTCTGATCCGTCAAATTGCAGGCACTTATTCTGAATGCGGAATGCCGTCTTACTAGGGATGTTCCACAAGTTTTGAGACGCACAGATGAGAACACGATTCCTCAAAATAGCTGTCAGAAAAATTACTCCGGCATGAAGGAAGTCTCGTGTAATATATCTACCAATTCAATGTGAAAAACTCAATTCATGTGCACGCTTGTTATCGCATGACATTGGGTACTGGGATACATGCCAGGCTATCTTATGGTCTCTGCTTCGAGCTTTCATTTCAAGGAGTTATTTCTTTCAAGTCAAGAGCGGGAGGGGTGATGAATGGACTAGGATTGTCCATATCCAGACATCCAGTCACAACATATGCCTATGCAAGTCTTATGGAGACTTATGTGGACCATCTCTCACGCGAGATTGTTTTCAAATTTTTGTCAGTCTCTCGTTTCGCATACGGGAGTTATTGCATAGATGAATCTAGATGCCGGATTCAGATTTTGACAAAATTAGGTTTGACGATTTCGCGGCGATTCGTTGGAGCTTTTGTTCACCAAGGCGGAAATGAAGAGAAGATTGAGAGTTGTCAATTCAACCTACCACGCTGTGCGGAGATAACAAGAATAATTCTGAAATAATGTTTACCAGCGCTGCCATCGTTTCAAGTTTCACGAAATATTTAACGAAGGGCTGCCAAATACTTCTAGTTCGGGAATTGAAAAGTCTTCTCTGAATGACAATTCTCTCGACCAAAAAAGCAAGTTCCAGGAATAAATGCTGGAAAATTTTAAAGATGCGTTTGTGATGAAAAATGCGGCGGTTGCCATAAATTTGTAATGGGCGAGCAAGAACCTGGCATGATCAGGGTTCAGTCGAAGAGAATCCCGAGCAAATATGTATGCTTCCAAGTATAGTGTCTCGTCAGGATCCTGGCGAAGAAACTCGAGTAAGAATGTCATTCTCGAGTACTGACTCAACTTTTGAGCCGTCCCATATAAACTTCGCTCTAATTTCAATCTCTATCGTGATGAAGGTCAAAATTCAAGAGATTTCCCTCGGTCGAGCTTAAGAGAGCTTTCGATTTGCATGGTATCAAACGCAAGCGGGTCGAGTGGAGTAGGACTTGGGAGGATGCCCGTTCGTAATTACTGTGTGGCTCCCCACTGATGCCTGTCCATATGCACAGAAACGCCGCTCCAATCCGTCTTGCTCATCGCGAACCCAGCAGCTGTCTTGGCCACTTCCCACATCCGCACATGAAGATTTCAGAATTCTCTTTTGGTGATCTGGTTCGGCTCTCCAAACGCCACAACCCCTCAATGTCGCCGACTTTTCCCGAGCAACGTGAGAGAGAAAAAGGTTCGTGGCTGATTATGTAAAAGCGAAGAACTCCAATAATTCAACTTGTCTAGCGTGCTTATCGTCGAATGTCTACGTGCGGAGCAAAAAAAAGAAAGAAGAAATGCGCCGCGGGAATTTTTCGCCCGTCGACGCCGCAGTTGGTGGGCCTCGGCAGTTTCAGATGATTACTGCGTCGACGTGGATTTTATTCCTCCTTACTTTTTTCCTTCTTTTCCTCTGCCGACACTTTCCCGTGGAAACGTGTTCTTCTCTTTTCTCAGCTCTTGTTTCCCCAGCGAGGTGCCGACGATAGAATGGCCCCCGAAAGTATAAACATTGGCTGTGGCGCCCGAAATAGCTGCTTTCAATCAAATGTGCCTGGGTAGCGCGTGATGAATCCGGGACATTCTTTTCCATCCAGTGCAAACTCAAAATTACGGGTGCACAGTTATTGCAGCAGTATTATCCTGAAATATTCCCAGAAAAACGCACAGATAGGCAAACTGCGCTCGTTCGCACTCGAACAGTAAAAAGGTGAAGGTATAAGAAGCCCGGATCAGCAAAATCAACCTGATTTCACCCACTGAACGCACGCGCAGCTCAGTAAAACTCACATTCGTCACAACTTGGCTTCAATTCAACAAGAAGTGTGAGTATAAAATGCCCCGAATTTTAGTTGCGTTGACAAAAGCTCGTTCATGTACTGTATAAACGGAGGTGCAATATGAAAAAAAAGTGGAATTTAGATACAGCAATTCGCGCACAGGTACAGAAAAAGTGAAATTTCAATGAAAGTACAGTAGAGTACTTTCATTAGCTTTTTCTGCGCTTAGAGATTGGCGTTTCAAGACGTGATGAATTGGTACAAGAAGTGGATGAAAGAGAATTAAAAATTTATTTCGACAGATATTGAAGAAAAAGGCAGAACGATAAGTTCGGGAAATTTACTGGGCAACGGACTCGGAAGGCGCAGTTGGAGGCAATTTTCTTTACTTCAACTGTGCGTCATTTGTAAATTTTGACAAAAGTACCGACAAAATGCGTCCTTCGGCATTTGAGTTAGAGTTGCAGGTACGGTACCAAACGTACGCAAGTACAATACATCTTATTCTCCCTCGCATTAGACACAAACCTGCACTTTTAGATGCAAAATTAGGTTCGGGTTGCTATATTCTTGAAGATATAACGTTATGCTGCCATAGCTTTTCCTGGTAAGGGATCGGCGGCACAACGAAATTATTGGCAAAGTTATGATTGATTCGCGGTCAGTTTTCTGTAGCACCTACGAGGCGCCCTCGGACCATTATAGTTGAAAAGACCTGGGATAGATGATGGGTGCATGGAGCAAAATGACGGTGTCTCTGTGTCCGCGAGGTTAGAAAAAAAAACTAGAGGATACAGCGTGTCCGGGGGTAGTAGGATATACGACGTCGGAAAGGAAACAAGTGACACGATTCCGAACGATATTTTTCACGCCTGTCACACACCGAAGCCATCGCCTTGCATCCCGTCGAAAGCAAAATATTTGTGCGGCGTCGAACGTCGACCGACGCCCGACTGCAGTTCATATCCACGAGCCCCGACGGCATTGTTGCCCCCCTTCGTCTAATGACGAGGAAAACCCGGAAGTGGCTCGGGGGTTCGGGTCGGGTCCTCGCCCCCGCGCGCTTGCCTCCACTGTTTTCTGTCCCGATCGACAACCGTGACGAAGGGGTAAGTCCCGGCGCGTGTCGATGCGCACAGCGCGACAGGAAGCGGCTTTCAGGCAAGTATGTCCGCCTCTTCCCTGTTCCCCGCCAACCTGACGACTGGCTGCTTTCAATGATGCCCTGTTCACGGGTTCTCATGTGAGTATTTATCCGGCACCATCGATCAGCTCGTCTTTCTTCTCGTCTTCGTCATAAAGACCCGGGCGGACTGATGTATTCCTCTG
>CAJPEX010000341.1:0-54516 GCA_905338405.1 Notodromas monacha
TTTATTCTTCATGTATCCTGGAGTTATTTCTATCAACAAACATGCGTGTATATTTTTTATATATTTTATGCGCAATACATTCTTCAATGTTTCATCAATGACTGCAAGAAACATCCCGGGGATGAATTTTCAAATTTTAAAGGGCGATTGATTCGCTGAAGTTGACAACATTTATGAAAGTAATTACATCAGACGTAAACTTTAAACGTATGCCACGTACAGGAGTCACTTCTAAGATAATTTTCATAATGTTTCGTTTAATTTTCGGTTTTTTCTCTAATGCATTTTTTATGTTTTATACAGATTAATTATTCACGCGATGGAGTAGCATGTATGTTTAGTTTTCCGATTGCTGTAGTGTGAACATTTTTCGCACTACGTAATGTAATTGAAATTTGCTAACATATCATAGATAATAACAGAGAATTCAAGAATCAGTTAATTCAAGTTCGCGTGTTTTAGCTCGAATAATTCCGAGAAAAACCCGCCGGCTTTATATGAGACAGCATGACATGAACCCAAGTAACAATTTCTGCTTTATACGTTCTTGACTACAGGGGGCCTTTTCGAACATTCCACATTCAGGAGAAATTGGAGCAGATTCTCCGGAAATCTTGCGAAAAATGGGTAACTATTTTGCATTTTCTTTTCGAAATTATAATTCCATGCGGCATTCATTTTCGTCGGGGCCTCGCGCTGAAGGCTCGGTACTAGCTACATCTAGCCGTTCGAAATGAAACTTCATTTTCAGTAGTACGTGTTTTACTGCACAGAGGAAGGGGAGGTGGATTCGACAGTTATCAGAATGCAGTATAATTTTTTCGAACTTTAAATTAAACTCGGCTCCCAACTTGTTGAGAAGTACAGTACTTTATTTTGTGGAACATAAGAAATGCTTTATTTCTCGAATACTGTAGCTGAACATATGCTTTTAGCTATGAGTATAGGCTACAGAACACAGTTTGAAAATTATCTACAGCATTGCACTTGAGCGTCGAAATTGAGATACAATTGCGTAAAAATGCCATAACATCCCCGTGTCGAATCGCACAGACTTCAACAGAATTTTTTGTCTTTGAGTTCATGTGCGTGGCAAAAGAATAAAAAAAATTCGTAAAAAATCCAGCGAAATATTTTTTTTACCACAAAACAGAAAATGACTCTGCGTAAAACCCAACCAGAGTCTGGTTGTTTGAAATGAAAAGGAGTCGAAAGGGCAAAAAGCAAACACACATGACGCTGCAGTGGAAATACTGCAGTATTGAAAAAAACTCTGAAAAGAAGAGCACAGATTTTACCTTGTTTTGGGAATATACAATTGAACCTCAAAAACTTTATTAAACCACCCAAAGTCAAATATTTTAAGTCACTGTCTGAATTCTCTCAGAAACAATGCATTAAAAACTTCTCTAATTCAAAGGATTTTCCTCTCAAACCTCTGTGAGTCATATTTTTTTAAAGGTCTTTTGGCTATTTATTTTTTTTTTTACACAGGAAAGAAAAAAATCAGTAACTTCATGGGTTTTTATTTGAAGTGATAGAATGGGCAAATAAAGCCTTGCCTCCAAGTTCAGAATACTGTTGACTTGTGTAAGACACAATTTAAGGCCCAGAATAATACTATTTACAATTTTTTCAATTATCTTACGTTACTCGCAGCAACAGTGCTTACGGATTCCGTAACTCAAATCTCTGTAACTCAAAACCTTTGTAATAGTCAAAACCTGCCCGATTCAATTTTTTCTGGTCCCTCCAAATTTGACTTGAAGAGGTTCCTAAATTGGAGTAAATTACCAATGCGATATATTTTGACCTCATGTCCATGACATTGGTTCTATTTTCCATGAGATACCTTACTGTAGTTTCCAGTGTTCATAAGTTTTATTGGTCTATACTTCCATGTGTCTAATGAGAAAGCCTTACACAATTCGAAGGACAAAGAGCTGTGTGCAAAATATCAGCAATTCTGTTTCATGTTCAAAAATGCAATTTCGAAAAAAATCGCTTCATTCAAACTCGAAGTCATTAAATATTTTATACGTGCGAACTTCGCGGAATTTGGAGCTCGTATTCCTGTCAATTCATCTCAGCAGATGTGCTTATTTCTGAAGGAAAAAAACATCTGAAATTGCTCTTCTGTCGATTTATTGATGATAAATATTGTAACTTAATGCATGGTAAAAACTATAAAGCATTAAAGGTATAAAAGTTGGAAGCAATCCCATGAGAATTCGAGGCACTTGATATATTTTTCGCTTATGTTCTCGATTTCTCTGGTCTTGGAGCTCTGGCAGTCATTTTCTTCATAGTGCATTTTCCATAATTTACTCGTCAAGAAACTAATCGTTCATCCGATCCATGCGTGAAAGATAATCGTCAACTGCGTAAACATCACAGAACACAAAGAATCAGAGATCTAGGATATGGCTACGTTTGAAAAGTATACGAGTAATTGGGCGATCCGGCTTTCGATTCAGGTTATCCGCTCATGGAAAATGTATGACGCGACAACGGCTTTTACTTTTCGAAAACATCGCACTGGTCATTTTCGAATTTATTATTTGCATGTTGGTCTTTTCTTCACGAACCAACAAAAGCTATACGCATAGAATTTGGAATGCAAAGCCTCAGTATATTGTCGTGTTGCAGTCACCAGAACACGTATTGTTCATACGAAGGCCTCCTTCTTTTTCTCTCAACGGAAATGAATCGCCATTTAAACTTGTGAAATGCACTTGTCAAAGCACTATTCGGACTTCAGAAAAGTTAATCGATTCGATCAAGAAAATTTTACAGGTTTTAAAATGTGAATGAATCGATGAAGTTCGTACACAATGCCTCTCGTCTGTTTTCAGATTTCTTCACGGGATGAAAAATTTCGTGTTTCAAAAATTATTTTAGTACACATTAAGGTTAGGCCAATGGAAAATCAGAGTTGGTTAGATACGCTTTGCGGTCGAAGGCTACTGAGAATAATCATTATACCATCCATAATTTTTGGAATAGTCCCAAAAAGTCTCTTTGATTTTATCAAAGACCCAAAGAGTGTCAACTTCTCCCTGGTGAATCAGCGAAGCAGGCCTTTGTTTTGGTTCACAACTTCAAACTTTCAGTTCCTTCACACTACCCTTAACTTTACATGTTATATTTTAGTTAGTGCCTTTGGCTACTATTTAGCATTTACTCAAAATACCAGAAATGCAGAGCAGTCCTCATTATTAGGCAGATCCGAGATGACTGACAGGTTTGTTTTCATGCTCAACTACGCATTGATAACCACAGGAAGTCTGGTTTGCATTTCAACGTGGATTACTTCCTCCGTGAGTTTCATGCCCTTTATTATTTTCAGTAATTATGAATATAATTTAAAGTTTTTCAGAGCACAGAGAATTTTCAAGATTGTTTGAATTATTCAATTTTTTTATTCAATTTTATAATTGACTTCTTCAAATGTAGTTAGGTATACACATTGTGTATTTTGAAGCTGAAGAATCACAAATTTGATTGTTATCCTTACTTTGTGCTGGAAGCCCAGCTGAGACTGGCTCCCTCATCTGTGCTCTGTCTCCTTTCTCCTTTCCTTCCTTTTGTTGACTCACCAGCTCAAGCTGGTGATGAAGGACAAAATGCATATGTATGTGGAAGACATACATGCATGAATGTGCACCTTGGCATCAGAGAGCTAAGCCTGCTACTACCACCTTGTGTCCTCACTTATGTTGTGGAATCTGGACAGCAAGCTGACCAGCTCACTGTCCTCTTCCACCACATCCCTTTAACCCTTGGGTGGCAAAGTTGGACTATTTTTGCAAAATTTTGTTGCACCTCAGAGAGGTGAAGAAAAAAATGTCTACAGGGGGTCAGGAAAAATCTCCATGTTTTTTTCCCTGGGCAGAGAAAATTTTTGAAGGAAAGGTTTAAAAATTTTCAGTTACGCTACCCATTTTTTTGGATTTATCCCAACTTTGCCTCAACCCAACTGGATGGGTTTTCCTGACCTTCAAAAATCTGCAAATGAGGGAGGATACAAAAATAATCCAACTCTGTCCTGCTATGGGAAAGAACCCTCCGCTGTCCGAGGTTTAAACTTCTGCACATGGCCTGATTCACCAGCATTTTTGCTTGAGACATTCTGCCAACTATTTGCATATGCTGCATTGTAATAAATCACTGCTAATCTGAAAAAGGGTTCTTAGCTTTTACTCACCTTTCTGAGAAAGTCCCTCAACTCACCAAATACGCATAAACACCTACATTAGCTAAGAACACATAGTCACTTCAGCTTCAAGGCCAGTAGTAAACTTCCTGTGAGACATTTTAAGAAGTACAGTTTTCACTTGAGGCTCACTGCCAGTTCAAAAAGTATCTTTTATACTCTTCAAAATCTGATGAAGGGATTTTAGGATAAATGATCAAAATTGAAAAGAAGTTCTTCACAGCATAATATTTGTATTCATATTCAAGAAAAAAGTGCTCAACATGAATGGTCATGTCATCCTGATTCAGGACATCAAATCACCCATGAAAAGAAGAGTAATGTGTCAAAATCAGTTCAAATCCACCATAGGTAAATTTATGCTCAAAATCCAGACTTTCTGGTCACAAAAATGTTTCCACAAAAAAGGGGTGAATCATTCATCATCAAAAACGTATGCTTCTCCACGGCTGCTTGCATCATGGGAACTGGAGATATTTTTGAGCAAAGTAACAACCGCATACTGATTCATCAGGCGTTTCATCAAGAACTTGTACAGGGTGTACTCAGAACTGAGCATTTCCCCCAGCGCTTCTTTAACTTTCGGAGTGATACCCTGTTTTGGTTTATTCGAATCGTTGTAATTGATCCTGCCTTCCTTCCCTTCCTTCCTTGCTTTGCCTGACGCATAACAAAGGCTTCAAAATTAAAATGATGCTGTGTTTCTTACGGATATTGGTTCGACTCACTGTAGTAAATGTCTGTGATTCCTTTGAAGAACGGCCTCGTTTTGGGGAACTCTTCCATCACAGTCAAAGTTTCGTTCCATTTTTCCAAGACACCGACGACAGGGTAAAACTTTTCAATGTTTTCCAGTGCTTTTCCAAGTGCCTTCTTGCTATTGCGTTTCCTGTTGGTTGAACAAATATATTCTTGATTTATCCAGCATTCGATGAAATAATGAAGATGTGTCGTTCATACCAGCAATAAGGTTCCTGTCCACAAAAGTATGCGACGAAACCGAAGTTCGGCTGCTTGTTGAAGTCGTAAGAAGTACAGTTCATCCAAGACTGGTAACTTTCAATGCAGTTTTCAGGCGACTGATTCAACCTTGTGGACAAGAAAATTTGTACCCTTGGTTTCACTTTTGAATCCCGGTTATTGTGGTACAGTACCGGTGTGGTGTAACAAAAAAAACGCATACAACATGGAGGCTATCCCAGACAGGGGACCAAAAATGACTTCGTTTCAATCGATTATTCGTTATAAACAGAGTCGTTGTCACGAGATTCTACGGTATACCGAACATTTGTTTCTAGCAAGCGGAATAAAATGTCATTTTGAGAAAGAGTCATTTTAATTTTAATCTTAATGATGTGGTGAAAAATCCCAAATGATTGTTTCGAAGAATTTGAAATTTTCTTGCGCATTCATCTCAGAATCAGTTTTGTCAAACGAGCTTCCTAAATAACCCAAATTTATATTCAAAACTACAGTTTGAATGTATTATGAGAGTAGCATTCGTCCTGCACACATCTTAAAGTATTAAGTAATGACAAGAAATGTTTCGCATCAATTATTCGCTCACCAAGTTTCCATTTCGATGTCTATTTTGAATGTATCATTAATGTATTCCAGCACATGTTTTGCCCTCACGAAGTAAAATTTGGAAAATTCGCGGGCAACTGGGTCACGAACAGTGTTGAAATAAATCGGCATCTTGAACCCATGTCTGCAATTCAAAACCTCATACTGTATTAAGTTTTCAACCCGTAATTTTGCTAGAATGGAAAATTACTTCCAAAAATCGATGAAATAATAATGCTTCCTGTAAATCGCTCGACGTTCCTTATGTCCAGTGCTGCTGTTGTTTCCAACAAAATTGAATAATTCTGCAGCTAATCGTTGCTGTTCTTCCAATGTGGCTCTTCCATTCATCACGATACACAGGAGCAAGAGAAGTTTCCTCATTCAATCTATACTCGGCTCATTGGAATTTCATTGAAAACAATGCTTCTAATTTTACAATTCTGATGAAACTCAGGTCTATGTTCTTTGCACTACGTGTTACATAACATGTTATATAATAACATGTTATATAATACATGTTATATATTAACAATACATGCACTACATGTTATACTCGTATACTGTACTACCCTACATGTTATATAGTAATAATAATTTGATTATTATTTCTTTAATACATTGTTCCAAGAAATTTGCGACAAAAAAGTATGAGGGCGTCAGACAGGTGTGTCAAATTTAACTTGGCATTGCATTCTGGACTACAAAGAATTCATACAAGTATTGTATAGTCTTTGCATTCTAGACTGAAATACAAAATAGCAGTCTAAAATTTGCCCTTGTTTTAAAACTGATGCCTCTCAAAATTTGAAATTTTACTCAAATTGAAACTGCCTGAAAAAAGAGCCTGAAAAAAATGGCTAAGGATCAATGAAGCACATGAACTTTCAAACTTGGTCCAATAAGTTTAGAATATACAATATATGCTTTTCTGTGCTGGAGTTCTTCATTGGAGTTATTCACACTAGAAATAGTCTGAACTCAACTTTTGCTCTGTAAAAGTTTGACAATTCCGTGTGCGTTTTACAAAAGCTCCTCGTCCAACATCAAAAAATATTGTAAAAATGAGATCAAGTTGAGGACATGTCCCATAATACCTTGTCCTTGTCATAAAAAAAAACGATATATATCGCCCGGGTTTAACGTGTTTTCATGCATCTGTCAGAATTTGAATTGATATACGATACTCTAAAGAAATATTGTAGGATCTGTAAAAATAAAGGATAATAAAGCAATGTGAGCATCATGCAAACTTGGTTGTCTTTACCTCAAAAGAATCGTCTATGCGGGAACAGAATAAAGGTCACATGACAAAAATCGTATCAATATTTGTTTTGCCTCTCCAGCAAGTTCGTAAAACAATCTTCAAAACGTTTTCTTCTAAACTTTCATACATTCAAGAATTCCTGTACAGGGTTAATTTGTACCTGTAAGCTGCTTCTAAGAAGACCTGCTGAAGAATATATTAAAATGTTACATTGTAATCACCTTTCGTGGGATTCTTGGTCAAATTTAACTCATCTGTTTCCCATGAACCGTCAGCAATAATCGTAACTTCACGCGAATAAGGTGTCTTCCTCCATTGCAGCAACCGGCTGATCAATGTGCTGGAATTGAAGAACATTTTGAATAATATAATTTTTTGAATTCTGGAATTGGATGCTCACCATAATACGAAACAAACAAGTGCGATCGAAAACTTTCGATGACTCAAATATATTCTTTGCGACCGGCTTAGGATTTGCATTTCAGTCAGCTATACAGAGCGTCCCCGATTTCAGAGCAGTGAATGTGAAATTGAACTAATAAGAATCGAGTACAAACGCTTATATTGTAGTTTAATGCCGGATGCAGTGGGTAAATAACACGATGCAGAATTAATTTTCTGGTTCACGCAGAAATCGAATGAGTGATCCACGCGCTCACGACCCTGACATGTACTGTATATCAGTTCATTCCTATTTTCGGTCTGACGTGAATCAGTTGAGTGGGATATGGTCAAATTCCCATGTTTTGCTGCGTTTCTGACGATAGTAAATAAAAATGAGATAAAATAAAAATAAAACCTGCATTTTTTGCAATGCATTATCGATGACTCGTTCAAATATTTATGCAAGGGCATCGCTTTGACGTTGAGATTCCTCTTCTTTCAAGTACGTTGAATCACCCAAACCGAAATTTCACTTCTCTGTTCAACATTTGATTCTCTACCATAAATTTCCTTTTTTATCCCTTATTTTTCATGATTTATTTCATTAAAATTTTGGTTTCATCCGATGCTGTATTTGGTTAGGGTATTTTAATTTCAATTCATCCTCTATGTTCTTTTATTCATTATTTGACTAGATCATATAATTTATTATATGTTAAATATTTTCAATGCGACGGTTTACGCTATTCTATATTTTTCCCATTCAACATCTTATTCAATTCTACCAAATATTATATTTTTGTACTGGTTTACTGTATTATCAGAACACCTTCCATTCTTGCCCAGCATTCCACACCATAAAAATTGAACTATGAAAATAATCAATTTATGTTCTAAAAATTAAATGAAAAGCTAGTCCCCCAAATATTGGAGGATCAGGATAAATACCTTTCTTGTATGACTTGTTCCTCACAGATTCTTCTATCCAAATTGTTTAATCAGTTTTAAAATATCCGTGAATAGGTTGAATGCCGTGTTTTTTAATTTGTGCATTCTGTAATTGCCATTTACCGCTATTTTTGAAGGAATATGATGGTCATTTTTATTTTCATCTGATATTGCGTGATTCTTAACTATGCAGTGTATTATTTCTGGATGATCCGGGATGTGTTTAATATGGGTGTGTGCGTGGAATGTGGGAACAAAATTTTTTTGTGAATCTTGTGACAAGAAAAAAAGAAAGCTTGTACATCAACGAATCAATCTATATATTCTACTCTATAGCTATTGAATGCCTAATTCTATTAAATTTTTCAATCTATTTATAATTATCCTTTTGTATAATCAAGTGATTCGGCATGACTGCGAACGAAAGATTTTGTGGAGCAAATTTCGGTAGACTAATCTCTTCGTTTCCCAATCAGGACATCACCACAACAGTCATGTAATGCAAACTTGCATTTTATGGCTGTATATTCTATATTTATCAAGTTACTTGGCAGGACTGAAATCTACCTTCGCATTTTTTCACGTGCACACGTCATGGATAGTTGACGTGCACACGTGAAGCAATGATGCGCAGATTTAGTATCCGAGGATTGAATTGACAATCTGTAAAGTTGAACAATTCTTTCCATTTAGAAATTACTTCCGTGTGACGATTGCTTCAGATATGAACTTTGATTTTTATCAAGAAGAGACAGGAGTCAATTTTTTAATTATTCTCAGCCCCATATTATGTGGATGCTTTATGTTTCTCATTGCGCCTGCTGGCGTTGGCAAAATGGATATGGTGGAAATGGCAATTACACTGATGATGAGATGATTTTCTTGACATATGACTGATTTATGATTTGATCTCAGGAATTAGTAAAAAAAAACCGTTTTCGAAGTACCGTGTCGGTGCTCCTTTTGATTTGCATTAAATCACAAATTTTAGTGTAACTTCGTTCATTGCAAAATGAGCATAATTTTGAGTTCCATACAATAATTATCACTTTTAACGGTTTTTGAGCGCTTTTTTACAGCGAAGTTGGTTGTTCTAGAACCTTTCCAGAAGGAATGTATGGCTTAATTTGCACTTTAGAAGTATTTTAATGAATAGTTTCTGAATATTTAAAAAAAATATTGACCTTCATCGTCAAAATTTATGCTGGCACCAGGACAAGTAAAAACATAATTTTTTTCAGTTGCTCCTTCGAAGACAACAGCGACTTTTGTGAATAAATCATTTGAATCTTTTTGGGGGCTCCAGGTAGAAAAATTTGTGCAGAAAAAGTAGCAAAAATTAAAATCGAACAATGGCGATTAATATCTTTAATTTTGATAACTTTGATCAAATTCGAGCTTGTATTTTATAATTCCTTTATACATTTCCGGGTGTTTCGGGTATAAATAATTGCAGACCAAGACCTTGGCGGAAGTGCTTGCCTCATTGATGGATGACAGGATTGTCAAATTGCCTGTCAAACTTCAATACACAACATCGATTCGCAGGAAATTGACTGCATGCTTTGCTAGCGGAATTTGCATCGCATTTTTTGCCACCATCGGGTTGCAACTGTATTCGGCAATGGTCCCGTTTGTTCAAAATATGGGACAACCATTGAAATCAATGTACTTCTTCGGCTTGGTTTACACGTAAGGCTTGGTCAGATATTTTCGATTCATTTTAGTGGAAAAAATGCCAATTTAATGTCTCACAGTGGTTTGGCGATTTGCTGGAGCTTCGTGATCACCTTCACTTACCTTTTTGCAACTTACAAACTGGCGTCAGATTTTTCCGAATCATTCGACACGTCTCTGGACGGAGTTTTGGAGGAATTCGCATTTCGCCGGACTGACGAAATAAGTGAACATCTCCAGCACCGATAAACTTTTTCGAAAAAGAATGCATTATTCAATGCGTTTTCTCGTCAGGTTGCAGTCGGAGTCCAGTTGGAATACTGCGAGTCGACAAAGCAAATAGGAATCAAAATTTCGTCCATGCCTTGGAAGAAATTCGAATGGAATACGTCAAGTTCAAGCAAGTGTTTGACGCGTTTTGCTCGGTAAACAGTGTCCAATTGACGGCGACTTTCTCCTTTGGATGTTGCTTGGTTACAACTTCTTTGTACACAGCCATTTCCAAAACAATTGCTTGTAAGTTGCATGTTGATGATTTTCTTAATTACTTTTTTTGAAATTGTATTAAATAATGTTGCAGTTCGCGAAGGAGAAATTTTCGGCTTTCAACTGGCCTCTCATTGGCTTTCATCATTTATGGGAATTTTCACGCTTTGTTTGATTTGTGAACTGGGGGATGGAATACGAGAAAAGGTTGGTTGCAAATCCAAAATAAATATTCAATACGAATGACATCGCTGATATTGTTGGAATTTTGCACAGTCTCCCGCTTCAACAAAGGTGTTGCATTCGGCGCTGTCAGTAAATTGCGTGGACTCGGATTTTCAGGTGAGCCTTTGATCTTAATTTTTTCCGGGTAAATAAGAATAAAACTAACCTGGCAATCTCTTCAATTTAATTAGGTGAATGCTTTGGTGAAAGTGCTGTCGACAGATTCTCTGACAGTGAAGATCTTCAGGTGCATCGAACTTTCCAGAGATCTTCTGATTTCGGTAAATATTTTTTATGGCAATCTCTTCAATTTAATTAGGTGAATGCTTTGGTGAAAGTGCTGTCGACAGATTCTCTGACAGTGAAGATCTTCAGGTGCATCGAACTTTCCAGAGATCTTCTGATTTCGGTAAATATTTTTTATCTAAGGAGTGCTTCTCGATCTCTGGATTAAAATTATTGGTTGTGGTTGCAGGGTTTCACCAACATCATCACATACCTGATTGTGCTTATTCAATTCAAGCAAGTCATTTAATCCGTGTGATGTGTTCATTTATCATATTTATTCAATTAAATTCCCTGTGAGGTACTGTATTCTCGAAGTTATCAAAAATCACAGAAAATTCACAAACGTTGCAGAAATAAAAGTTTGACTAAAAAATTCAGCGAAAAAGTGTTTCTGTATAATTAATTGAACGATTCGTCGAGCTCTTGGTTGAAAATCTTTTAAGACGCTGTAGCTTTATTCTTACTTCATCCTCTTCAACCCTAAAAGTTTACCATGGTGTCATTAACTACTGCATTCGAAAGGTTACCTCATATATTCCATATGAAGTTCCTTGGGAATATTGCTTTTCCATCGTCCAAATTATTGTTCATTTATCATTCGAGAGAAAAACCGCGCGTTTCGTGAATAAATGAAAGCTTCTTATCAACCCGCTTAATGAACAGTTCCTTATAATCGTTAGAAAAAGTGTCGACCTTGTCATGATTTATGTCGACACACCGGAACGAATACAAACCTAACATTAATGGCAATCTCTTCAATTTAATTAGGTGAATGCTTTGGTGAAAGTGCTGTCGACAGATTCTCTGACAGTGAAGATCTTCAGGTGCATCGAACTTTCCAGAGATCTTCTGATTTCGGTAAATATTTTTTCTTTAAGGAGTGCTTCTCGATCTCTGGATTAAAATTATTCGAATGGTTGTGGTTGCAGGGTTTCACCAACATCCTCACATACCTGATTGTGCTTATTCAATTCAAGCAAGTCAGTTAATCCGTGTGATGTGTTCATTTATCATATTTATTCAATTAAATTCCCTGTGAGGTACTGTATAATCGAAGTTATCCAAAATCACAGAAAATTCACGAACGTTGCAGAAATAAAAGTTTGGCTATAAAATTCAGCGAAAAAGTGTTTCTGTATAATTAATTAAAAGATTCGTCGAGCTCTTGGTTGAAAATCTTTGAAGACGCTGTAGCTTTATTCTTACTTCATCCTCTTCAACCCTAAAAGTTTACCATGGTGTCATTAACTACTGCATTCGAAAGGTTACCTCATATATTCCATATGAAGTTCCTTGGGAATATTGCTTATCCATCGTCCAAATTATTGTTCATATATCATTCGAGAGAAAAGCCGCGTCAAAGCACTTATTTACTTTCGAAGAATAGTTGGGCGAATTACTTGTCAAGGAATATTAGCAATCTTTTTCACAGCTGGAACAGTACTAAATACAGCTGTGTGGCCTTGCTTATGTTTGGATTGTAATTTTACACTTGCTCATTCGAGGGCTATGAAGCAACTTCGTGAAGAAATACATTAGAACTTTCAGAGTCGACTGCTAAATTCATAAAAAATACACGCAAGACAAGAAAGAATCGAACAATGACGATCATTATCTTTCGCTGTGATATCTTTGATGCAATTACTGGAGGAATATATGGATAAATTCATAATTGTACTGCAAACATATGACTCATGCGAAACATTTGTAACCAAAAGAGAAAAAAGAAATCCTGCACTGCTCCAGTGAGCCGGCAGTAATAATTAGGAGGATCTTCGATCTCATTATCAAAACATGAGGACTTATAATCCACGTACCAAAAACCATTACCGGTTTCCTTTGCTCTATAATGATCAAAGCTTTTTCACGGGGGGGGGGGTTCTAATTTGAAGAAAAATTGATCAAGCCTTCTTTTAATGTTGAGAAAATGGTCATTTCCTCATGAAAGTGGAACAACTTCCGCCTTTTAGTAATATGTAGAGACGTTTGGTTAAGTAATTGTGTAAGCACCATGAAATATCATGAGATTGAATCATGAGCTCACACCGTGTAGCCAATCTGACTGTAATTAGTGCGCTATTTTAGCGTTCGTTGACCCTTTGAACAGGTCCTTTCTTCCACTTTACCCAAAAAGAAAGAAAGCCTTATTGATTTCTTTATAGGTAACTTTATTTAAAAGGCACCTTTGGCTTCAGTCACGTTCGACAGCTACTTTTCTTCTTGTATAATACATTATTTTTTTGATGAATTGAAATTTTCAGTAAGACTTTTCGATTGATTCAAAAGATCGAGGCCTCAGCAGCCCCGACTTCGAAATTCACTTATTTCTATTCACAAAATGTTATTCGTGCCACGAAATAATTCGGGTATTCTTCGTGTTGTTTATTTTACATGGAAAGCCGTTTTTCAGTCGATATTTTTCGTTGGTTTATCCAGTAAAAACATTTCCCCAAGCATAACTTGCAATTAGCTAAACAAAATTATATTTAATATCACCTCTTAAAACCTGAATAAACATATAACTTGCGTCATGCATGATAATTTCCATTGGGATGAGGGAAGTAGAGATTTTTCCATATTCAATGCATTATCCTAAGTTTCGACACCACTGTTTTGTTCATGTTGCATCTTTGCAATGTCTACATTACAGTATCTTTGAACGTTAGATTATAGTTTGCGATGCATTAGTTCAGATTCTATCAGTGAGTGATTCTCATCGATTATTGGAAAGATTCGGATGAAAAACATTGGAGTGAATAAAAAATATATTTATGTATTCGACTCAGTACATGTGTACAAAAAGGCGTCCCAAAATTTGAGGCCTTGTGGATTTCCATACCAATTTTGGCACTAAAAAAATTGTATGTTTGAAATTTTGAAGTTTTTAAGTTTCCTGTCGGACGCTTCTTTATACTGTATTTGAAGAAGAGGCAGATTTTTATTGAGTTTTTATCTAAAAAATTTTAGAAACCTCCACAAAATTTTTTTTAATGTACTGTGCAGGTTATTGATGCCTTGATACTATCTTGGAATGGATGAGATGAAAGCTTCACTTACACTCTTGTATGATGCTTGATGATTGCTAAATACTTTTATATTGTGTTCATTCGATCCATGGACGATTTATGTGAACGGATAGAATATCGTTAATACACGTACGCGACCCGAAATCCAACAGCCCCTTTTCCCGGGAAACAAACACAGCCCATAGGGAGGAAACACGTACCGGAACTAGGAACACCATAATTTTGACGGCAACCCCCACTAATTTGGCAAATAAAGAAAAATTATGCCGGAACCACGTCTCGGGGCAAGTATTCGAGCCAAGGTCTCAGTTTCCTTCAAGCCATCAACGGAGTAGCAAACGAAGTCATGAAGACCTTCACCAGGACGATTTTCAGCCTAGGTTCGCTTTTAGTGAACGTATTTTGCCAAACCCAGATTATTCCCGGAACGAGATTCGAAAGAGTTGAACAGAACATGAAGGCAACAACTGGGACGATTTGGCAAGGAATTCTCAAATTGAGGAGTCATTGTGCAGCCAGGTGCTTCAAAACTAACACTGCTGAATGTTGGGGCTTTGATTACAACTCTGGCACTAAACTGTGTCGGTTGATTACTTCAACGAGTCCAACAGGATACACTTCTTTGACGTATGAAGCATCCTCAGGAACGAACGTCTATTGGTCTACCCCAACATTTAGTGAGCATTTCAATAATTATACACAATTGTTCTGCTGAGAAACTTTTGATCTGAGAAACTTGTGTTCCCAGAAAAAAAAGGACAAGCAGACATTTTATCCTTCAGAAATTTTGAAAACTAGAGTGTGTTGAACACAATTTTAGTTTAGCATTGGTCAAAAGATTATTGAATAAAATTATTTTCAAGATCACGCAGTCGAAAAGTAAAAGTGAATCAAGTGCAGGATGGTATATACTTATTTTCTGGTGAAGTGACTTGCTTATGATTTACCATTGCTACAGTTATTATTAACTTATACAGAAATATCTGGGAGAAGAAAAAACCACATCTTTATATGAATGTACAGAGGGGGGCTCTCTCAACAAAAAGTGCGTCTACAACGATTTTCTTTTTATAACGATTTTTTCATCCCTCTCCCCATGTTATAATGCGGATTGCCTTCTAGAGTTTCTTTTTTTACTTCTACTCAATAAATAAATAATGGCACTTGAACCCTGATCTCAGGGTTCAAGTTCGGAGGGTTTCTCAGTTTTATAATGATAAATCCTGTAAATATTAATTAACAAGATTGCTGAGCTGAAAGTTCTCAACAAGAATATTTGAAGGAACACGAAGAAAAATACTGTGCGTGATTCATGCCTAGAATAAATCAATAAACAACTAAGGATGGCCTGGCTAAATTTTTGACAAGATTCCGAAGGTAAAAGTATATATTAACTTCGTAACTCACCTGAATATCAGCTAAATGTATTTTGCAACGCTGTTTGATGAAAATCCACCGTGATAAAATCTTGATAAAATTTCTGATCACTATTCTTTCTCGTGAAACTCCTTTCCAAAAAAATATAGTTAAATGTGGGGCACCGACAGGCTACGATCAAAATACTGTTACGACTTACTCAGACCCGGTGAAAAGCTACGGAAGTTCCATCTCGGCATCCTGTAAATCAAACTCTGCTTTCAATGCGGCCATGCTTAGTAAACTCCAGTTTCCTACAACGGATGACACAAAAGGGAAGTTCAGGTCAATCACGTTGACTTGTGGCAGGTTCGGGCTATGGTATCCACTGCCCGGAGATCTTCCTCATTGCCAAGGTTCGTGTCAGTTAAGATTTAGAAAAAGGAGAATATTATTTTCTTTCCCAATTTTTTTATTTTCAATTTTAGATTATGTTGAATGTAGACGAAGCGAGAAGGGCCACGAGTTCAAAGGAACGACATTCAACAAGACGAAAACCGGAAAAGCATGCATTCCATGGGCGACGCAAACTTACGAAACGGGGTTGACGGAAAACGCCGCTGCAGTAAATTATATTTTCCTATAACAACAAAAAAAGGAATTCGTTCATGTCAGAGTCATAATTGTCAAGATTTGTGAAATCCGTCCTTCAGTATTTTTCAGTCGTTGTATTAAGAGAATTGCAATGAAACAGTAATACTTTTCAGTTTCCTGGCGGAACGCTTGCAGATCAGTCGAATTACTGCAGAAATCCAACGTTTTCGGAGAGGTCACTCCCGTTCTGCTTCGTAAGTGACCCAGCTGTGATATCGGAAGAATGCGACATACCGAAGTGTGAAGATCCAACAAGTAAGACATACGTGCTCCAGAATCCATAATTATAAATAAACTTAGCGCCAGATTATTTACAAACTAAAATTCTAATGCCGGATGCTTTTTAATGGAATCATTGGAAAGTCTGCTTGAAGAGGATGATACTCTTGACTATTTACTCAGCAAAAATATTTTGCAAGATACAGTAAAACCTTAATTTTTTCAAGACATCACTACAAATGTTTCAGTACATCAAACTTGTTTCCAAGTCCTGGCAGAAATCTTGTAGGATACATGTTATCAGAATCTTGTTGCCACAAACTTGGCCATTCCAGTATAACAAACTTTTCTGAAGAACATGTTTTGATTTCTTGATGCAGAATCCCCAATGAATGCAGGCATAGTCTCAAATTTCTCATCCCAAGTGTGACTGTGGTCTTGGACATAGAGTGGAATGAAGGACAAAAATTCTTCAAAATTCACCAAAACACCCTCTCTTTCAAAAATGTTTCCTGGGTTAGGAGTGATCGGGGGGGGGGATGAACCCAGCAAAATTTGTGTTAGAAAAGGGTTTGCATGCTTGAGAAACCCAACTGCTGGTGCATAAAAAATTGTGAGCTTTTTTCAAAGCATCTGCTTGAACAAGTGTGAGCAGGAATTGCTTTAAAAAACTTGAAGTCAACAAAAATAGCTAGTGCTCACCTGTTATTCAGAGTAAATGTTTGTTATTAACATTTGGATTTATTTTTTAAGATCACAGTTTTTTAATGCTAAAAAATCTGAAAAGTCCACAAAAGGAATATGTTGACTAAATACATTTAATTTTTTAAATCTTCCAATCAGTCAAAAAATTTAAAATACAGTATTACTATAGCAAATTATTTTTATTACATACTTTTTCTGAAGTCCCCACAAGTTTGTTGTAACAAGATTTTACTGTATAATGCAAAAAACATTAAAAATATCCAAATTCAATTTTTGAAGTATTCCTTCCATGATCAATGATGTTCTTGGATCAATATTAAACTTGCTGGTGCTGTAGAATGAAGTGTAGCATAATTTATGAAAACAATTGTTAACTATTGTCCAATTTATCCGAGTATTTATCAATCATCCACCTGCGTTATCTTCCAGTGTCAAGTTTAAATTGCAAACTGGACTCGAAAGGAGCAACCTATTTGGGAACCATTTCTCAAACCTCGTCAGGAGCTGATTGCGTCCCATGGCTGATGAAGACACTTTATGTGGGCTCCGGAAATCTGTTTTACTTTCCGGACGATGATGCCCCACTCTTTCTGAATAATCTTGGTCACAACTACTGCAGAAATCCGCAACAGACCGAAACTGGTCCTTGGTGTTTTACCTCGATAGCGTTAAACAATTGGGGTATCTGCAATGTTCCAGATTGCCCATGATTTCCCTTTTTTTTTTGCTATCGTCACTGAATTTTAATTTTGATTGCGTGGATCATTCAGAAATTTCTAAAATTTCAACGTGAATGCGTTTTATGTTGGCGCGTTAAATCGAAGTTCACCTGAAGAAACTCAGTTTTTTAAATATATTTCATCACTTTTCAGGAGGTTTCAACCCAGAGCTGAATATTCGTTTAATTAGTTAATCTAGCCCTGATCGAACAAACACATCCTACTAAACGCCGTACTTAGTTAATTATATACGTACAAGTCAGGCTTTAACAGTACCCTTTAAGACGAAGCTTTAACACTAGGAGCAGTTCATGCCAATCATATTTACTCTTGAACGTGTGATCTTGACCATCACATAATTTTTCCTTCTCATGACAAAATTAGGTCTGAAATTATGCAACTGTAGTTCTAGACCTTTATGAATGAGGTTATTTTTTTAAATTTCTAATGCAGTATAAACTTGACTGGCACATCAGTTGTCAATTTTCCACGATGGTTTCGTCTGCGATCTGCATTTTCTGCACGAATAATTGTACAGTTCACGATCTTTCGTAGATTTATCAGATCACAATTTTCTTGAGAGAAGGTTCTGTAAATGTTGACTCGTTCACTCATTAGATTTGAAAGATGATCGGTCACCAACCTTCGATTTTTAGACGAGTGTAATTTTATCAGAACTGGCATTTCTTGCATTCTTCGAGTTGAAATTTTCTTCGGAATGACGTGTTTTGCTTATTCGGCATTGAAGTCAAGGAAAACAATTTTTTGACAAAAAAACATGAAGATAAACTTTTTTGAAAACACAAAATCACGGTTGTTTGAATAGTGAGCTTCACCTTGCAACCTTACATTGTCGACTCATGAAAGAACAATTTCCGAATAGTGGCATTTTTGTTCGATTTGGAAAGATCAGATGTCAATCTCAGATGTCAAGATATGATGTCAATAAAGCGATCAACCATTTTCCTGATATACTGCATCAAAATTATTTCATATGCAAAATTCAATACCATGCTTGGCTTCTTTGTAATCGTATAGGAAAATAAGCATTTCCCATTACGAAGAATACAATCGTACATCGTGTTAAATTGAACGTGGTTTCTTGTAAAAGTGAAGAAAATCAGGTTAAATTTCTTTATTTGACCATGGAATGATCCTGAATTTGTAGTACCGTTAATATCAAGTACAGTAGATGATCTCGTCCAATAATGAATCTCGTTCACCGCAATAAACTGCGACTCAAATTCCTAAAATAAAGTTGATATGTGCATTAAATTGTCTTTTAAATTCCAGTCATCATCGAGAAGCATTCAACTGGATTTAAATGCTAACTTCATGCAAAAAAAAAAAAGGATTTGGGCAATTATTGTACAGTACTTGTTCTACCATAATTAATTTCAGCTGTTTTCTTCAGAGATATGAGCGATTCTTCGTCATTTTTTCACTCGTGGCTCTTTGCTTTTTAGCATAATTTCCCCGCAGAAGAGCAGAAAATCAAGCGAACGCGTCGAAAAAAATCGGGTATGAAATAATTAATCGTTTTATTACTCATTATCCTTTGAGTATTATTTTAGTGAATCACGCTCACATACGCATGTCTAGACCTAGTATTATTTTCAATCGATCCACAACCAAAAGCCGAGCAATTGATGAATAAATACGTGAGGACACGAATAATTTGTATCAGTGAGATTTGCGAGCGTCGAGTCATGGGGACACGCATATTGTAAATACAATAAGGTGGCAAAAATGTTGAAAATGTTGTCTGACGTTTACAAAATCTGTTTTCGGTAGATACTTTTTTATTTTTGAACTTGACGTGAATTTTCGTAAAGATGTATTGATATGTTTTGAGAATTGAGGCGATATTGGTATGCCTCAATATATACAGTATGTAGATTGGAGAACCATACATAAAATATTTTAAAGATGCGTTTATTGAATTTAATCAACCGCAGAAGATTAAACGAAGTCGTTTCACGGAGTTGTATTTTATTCACAAGGTAAATTTGAAGTTCGAATTACAGTAAATTTCTACAAACGCACTATTACTGGATATGCCTTTTTTTATCCACGCAATATTTGGATAAGGCATTGGATTGCGTGAGTGATTCGACAATTCTGTCAGTTCAAATTTAAAAAAAAAAAGGAATCATTTCGATTCGGTCATTCGTTCGAATTTCCGATCTGAATGGCGTAAGCTTATTATTCGTCGGGAACACAATACCGGGAACCGCTGCCCATTTTCCAGTTGATTTTCCTGCTTATTTCATTTTATTTATTTTTTGCGTACCCCTGTGGCTCACCTGCTTCTGCTGATTCCAGTGCACCTGACCCAGCCGGCAGACTTTTCTGTTTGGATGGCTGGTCACCATGGAAATGGAGCGAGGGCAAGTCGATGGCATCTGACCAGGCTTTCCCTTTTTTTTTTCCGGTTCTCTGATATCAAACACACATCAGTCCCAGTTGTGTTGGAAGCAGTTGGCTGTTTTCCGTTGTGCATGATCAGCTTCAGGCTGCTGCTGGAAACCCGAATAAACTTTTTTCCGGTGGTGTATTGACTCGTTTCTAGCTCATTAACGTTTACAGTACACTAAAAAAAGGTGACCATCATGGGTGACTCTGAAAAAACTTTGATCCTGGATTCACTGTTTGAATTCCTCACCGGGGAAATCTGGAACGTGCCCATCATGATTTTCATTGAAGGGAAAAGTGTCAGTGAGTATACAGTACTTGCAAATATTTTCTGGCCGAAATTTGACGTCGTCATTTTAAAAACCCCGAAGTTGAAGTCGAATTTCAAGATATAGAAGAAACTTCCGCTTGTTGAAAGAACATTTTTATATAATGCCGGATAAGTTTCCGATAATGATTGATTTATTCATGTAATTTCAGGCTCTTTGAGATTTGAACAGGCACATTTTTTGCTGGTCCAAAAACCTGAAGAAGAATTTCAAGGAGAACATTAGATTGTTGAAATTTCGAAACTNCCAGGCTTCTTCACCTTTCTCTTGAAAAATATGAAGGAGTGAAGGCTCTTGAGGAAGGTAATCCCTAAACCTCCCAAACCCTTGGAAGGAATTAAAACCCTGGCTCTTTCACAATTTCATAATCCACCAGATTTTTATTCCTTCTGGACAGTTTGAAGGGAAACCCAGAGACAATGTTACAATTTTGTAATGCTCATTGGTATTTTCGTACCTACGGGATTTTTGGACCCTGCAAGATTTTCGGGCCTACGGGATTTTTGGACGCACGGGATTTTTTGGGCCACGGAATTGTTTCTCCTCCGGGATTTCATCATCGAGCCCCTTTGTTCATGACATCGAACAGTGAAAATTCGTGAACAACTGCTTGAAACAAGACACCTTATAATTTAAATTGCTTCTGGCTTTCGATTGCATATAGGACGTTGAATCGGACGAAATTGAACAACGACAAGCGTATCTGAAAGAACAACGGGACAAATTGATCGCACTGAAAAAAGAGGTTCGCGAGGGTCAACTTCGAGCCGAGGCTAATAAATCTCGTCGGCCAAGAACTGCAAGAGCTGCTCAGGACACAATGGTCCCTTTAAGTCGTCCACACCTTTAACTAGGCCTGTGAGACCTTTAGTCCTTCCGAAACCGTCCTTTTGAAGCCGTTCTCGACCAACTGTTAGGACTAGAGACTTCTTGAAACAAGAAGACGCTCTAACAAAGTTGATTATTCTGAGATTATAATCGGAAAGTCAACATGAAATCAAGCAATCTGGCGTCATCTGCACTTGAATCATCAGTATTTCCTTCTTTGAAAACTCATCTTTCATTCGGAACTATAGATGGACGTTTGAATGTTCTGACTTAATTACATCTTGTACCGCATGAAATGATTTTGCAACAAGCTTGAAAAAATATCATCTGCTCAAAAACGAGCTTCTGCATAAATCTTTTTTTTTTAATCAGCAGTGCTAGATTTTGGCTACATCACCCTGGATAATATTTCTTCCTAAAATTCAGAATTCGATTTTTTTTCGCAGTTTTGCTTCACTTGGTGTAAAAAAAAAGAAAATACGACTTGGCGATGACTGAATAAGCAAAACATTCAGACTATTTGTTTTTGTTCAAACTACAATAAGCAAAGAAGTGTATGAACATTGTCTTGCGGTAGAATGGATTGCAGTGACGTGTAATGTGTTTCTGGAAAATCGCAGGTTTTCTGAAGTCCAACGATCTCATGTGTGTACAGAAAATTGTTCGTCTGACCCATATCAATGCTAGTGACTGGCTTAAAAAAATTAGATGAAATGATTTTGATGTAAATAATGAAATGGAGCCGATGATCAAATCAGCTTAATGGAACAGGAACGCGTGTTTGAAAATGAAGAGAGAGTAAATACGATATTGTACATATGTTTGCAAGAACTGGGAATAAAACAGTCGAGTTCACAACTGCTCCGCAGAAATAGATTTCGCATCGCATTATTTGGGATAGAAGAAATATATGGAAGGGAAAATGTCGTCAGTGGTCAGTTTTTGAATGTCATTCGTCATCACTNAAAAAATTAGATGAAATGATTTTGATGTAAATAATGAAATGGAGCCGATGATCAAATCAGCTTAATGGAACAGGAACGCGTGTTTGAAAATGAAGAGAGAGTAAATACGATATTGTACATATGTTTGCAAGAACTGGGAATAAAACAGTCGAGTTCACAACTGCTCCGCAGAAATAGATTTCGCATCGCATTATTTGGGATAGAAGAAATATATGGAAGGGAAAATGTCGTCAGTGGTCAGTTTTTGAATGTCATTCGTCATCACTCATCATCTGCATGATCATCTTCCTGAACTGAAAAATAACCGTGGCTAAAAAAAGAATCGCGTGCATTTTCAACAACAAGAAGGGGTTTAACTCGCGCTCCTGGAAATGTTTAATCTTCCTATTTATAAAAATAAAAAAGCGATGAGATTGGAAATTAAAACCATAAAGCGTAGCGCGACCTTCTCAAAACATGAAAATAGTTTTAGATGGAAATCTTTTTCTACCGAAAAAAAGGTCACCAGTAATGCGCGAAATATTTTTGCGAAGCCCTTATTTTGCCTTGGATAGGGATTATCCTGACGCATTGTATGCAAGAACAACGTGTTTCGTACTATATAGAGTATAGTGAGTTGGGGTATTTGAGTTTGATGGCTATAGAACAGGAGATTGAAAGCTGATGGGATTCGATTCGGAGAAAATTAGCATTTGCTTGATAGCTAACTTGGAGCCGCGTTAATCCCATTTTTCCTTGAAAATGCTGCGTTCGTAGTTTCTATAGTTTTATCACTGTGATGAACTTATTCCGTATTCAGGAGCACCATTCGCAAATTTGTGTAACCTGGTACATAAAGCATACACATTTTATCAAAAGTCTTGGAGTATGTAAACAGATGTCACTAACTATTCTACTACCGTAACTACTTCGACCTCTGGGTGCACATCAAGTTTGAAGTGGGCACCCAGACCATGACGGCCTGTAACCCACCGGAAGTAAAGGTAAAGGAAAGGAGAGTCAGGGCCTGGGCCTTCTCCCAAGGTACAGCATCGACCACGAGGAACCCAGTCGGACGCCCACCGTTATTAGAAATCAATCAAAGGTTGCCCTAAAAAGTCAATAAAAATAGCCCCAAATGGGTTATATTATTCAGTTATTTAATTTAATGTACCCCGCAGCTCTGCAAACGTAATGTTGCTCACAGACTGATGCAGCCCCAACTTCAGAAAAAGAAACCCTCTTTATTCCTGGCCTTGGCATGGACTTCGAAGTGTTTTTTTTTTCCAACGTGTATTCAATCAAAAAGGAAATTGAGCCCAGTTAGTGAGCTCAATCTACAGTGTGTGTTCTTATAAAAAAATATGAATGAAATCCAATGTACATGCAGGCGCCACAAGCAATGAAGGAATAAGTTGAAGTCAGCACAAAAGGGATTTGAATCTCTCCTAGCACTTGAATATACAGTAAGATGAAAATTCTGAAACTTTTGTATGCAAGTGGCCTCTCTTTCTAACAAAAGTCAAGGGGCATTGCAAGTACAGTATCTTGCATAAGAATTTTTTCATTAATTCTGGATATGACAAGGTGCAGAAAAGTCTACTTTAAAAAAAAAGTCAACCCTGCACAACAGACCTAATTTGTGCAACTGCTGTATGAAAAGTCTGTTATACAAATGCAATTACTATAAAATTTAAATTTTTTTCTTTTTAACCCTAATTTTAAACCAACAGAAGTCTGTTTAGCAGATTTTGTCTATCAGGTAGGAGAAAAAACTGCCTCCAGAAGTCCAGAGGCAGTCTGTTAGGCAAAAACTCCTTAGGTGGGAGGTCCACTAGAAAGGGGTTGGCTGCATTTACTCCCAGATTTGTGATGTTAACCCTCCCACTGCTGATTATCTGAAAATGCACAGTTACACAGCATGTCTCTGCAATTCCTCAGAAAGTTATAAAAAAAATGCCTGCTGTTTGTAGTGTGACTGCTTTTGTAATGCAGAGATGAGTTCATCTCAGGTCATCCAGCAGACAATTATTGGCTGCATTTTTAAAATGTAGCCATCATATTTTCAAGAGCAGTCTGCATTGCCTGGCTCTGGATTTACTGGAAGGAATTTCATTCAAGACTTATAGTTCATTCTTTTCCAAACTGAGTTGGCTTACATTTTAAATTTTTAGGTGTCATTCAACTAAGTTGTTTGGTAATAAACCCGTGAATTTAAACTATTGTATGTTGCGAACAAGAAGCCCAGCACAAGCCAGTCAGTTCTCCCGCCCTCATGACCTCGCAAGCGTGAACTGCTGGTTGCTTCACTTGCTATGCCTTACGCACAAGACGAACACGTGTTCCCGGGCCTATCTAGCCAGTTCGGATGCCGGTTTCAGGAAAATTCTAGGGGTGGGAATTTTTGCGACGATGATGAACTGCAGCGAAATAATTTTTGATCACATGCACTTCAACTCCATTTTCAACTGGTGGTTCATTTATGCAGTGTTGTATTTTAATAAACGTTGCGCAGTGTATTGTGCTTCAGGTAACTAGAAACTAACTAAGTACTAATATCCAAAAAGGTCACCCTTTCAAGACCAGAAATAACCTCGCACCTTAAACTAAACCACACGAGCTTGAACCAATAAACGAGAAAGGACAAAAAATTACGACCAGTAAAAATTGACAAATCAGTCTGTACGGTGAAAGTTCAAACTAAAATTAATATCCAAACCCACTAGAACGGACTCAATTCAGTTTATATTCCCATCATCCCTATGTGGACTGCGAGATGACTTCGTGCCGTGTCGTATTGTCCTCGGTTCATTTCAATTTCGAATGGACATGAAAAGATTGCTGAGGTAAGCAATTTGGAACCATTCTGTACTGTATTTTTCCAGTTCCCTGCAGAGCACATCTCAATAGAAATCCATCATCCAGTTTACTTGCAACAGATTCTTCATTCATGGTTTTGAGAAAAGTACTTCGTGTGAACTACAAAATTCATGTTAAGATGTCCAGATCAATGGTTTTATGCTGTATGCTGATATGGCATAACCCTACTTGAGGATAAACAAGTGCGTCAAATTTCGTCCAATCGAAAAGATTCTAGGTTTTTCATTTTAATTTTTTTTTACAAAGAACGATGGCAATTTTTTGCATGGCAAAAAATGTATTGTTAAGCTATGCATTACAGAATATGTTCAATATGTTATGTGACTGTTCTTCAGCACTAAGAAAGAACAGGACACATATATACAGTATTTCCTTAGCAAAATAACATAATTCTAGTACAGTATATTTTCTTTATTCAGTGCATTTGTCATAAAATGAAAATGGATGTCTCCGAAATTTCCAGCTTTGCTCTGAATGAGATCACTTCAAGTGGCAACATCAGACTGCTTTCATGCAATGATGCTGTTCTTAAAAGTACTAAAATTTAGTCCTCGAATTATTTGTTGGTAGACAAGTCAGGCTTCCAGAATTTACCAACACTCAGGTTTGGGGCTGAGACATACTCAGTCCCTACTCGATCGCCCTGACAATTTCATCTTCTCTGTAGTGATGACAGTTTAATTTGGCATCTCTAAAAGAAACATAATTGTTTCATAGTTGTAGAGTGCCACAGAGAATACACTTTTATTAATGATACAAATGACAAGAATTTTGGGAAAATCGGGTCTCTCATTCTGTCATTACAAATACTTTAAAGTTCAAATTATCTGATGTCACGTTGTTTTTCTTCATTTGATTCCCTGTTGTGGCACCGTCTTTCACTTTTCTCTCATTGTGGATCCAAAGTAGAAGTTAAATGTATTCAATTTCATTACTTATTGGTTTTCTATTCGTCAAACAATGTGTCCTAGAAAGTTTTTATTTTATTTCAAGATTGTATGAAATACATAGGTCCTGCAGTGAATTAATTGAAGTAATGCTTCTTGGCAGGATGAACCACCAAGACATATCTTCATAATTTCTTATAGTGCTTCATTTCAATCTATGTGTCATGGACATACATGTATGGAGCAGAACGGATGGAATGCGCTGTCACATTTACTCTTTGATGTGATACATTTACATTTCAAAATAATTGACCCAATCCTTTCAAGCATAATCATTTTTTTCCTGATGCTAGGGCAGATTCAGAGAATGAAGAGTTATTTTTAATTTGTTTCATGATATGCCATTTAGGCGGTGATGTATGAGCACATTTTTCAGTCATAATTTTTTCTGCATTTATAAATAAAGGAAATCCCCATGCAATTAATTGATGCCCAAAGGTGAAGCCAAAAAAGATGGACTATTTTATGCCTTTGGGCTGTCCAGTGATACAACCTGGGACTACCCTCCAAAAAAGAACGAAAAATAACCCAATTTTTTATGAATAAGAATATTTCCTGGACAGCTTTCAAATTTTCTAGTGCTATCCCTGAAGTTGCCTCTTTCAACTCCAGGTGAACTGAAATGTCCAATTGAAGTCATCTGCTTCCCTCTTTCTCAATTTCTTTGAGCCATTTGACCCAAGGTAAAAAAAATCAACATATCTGTATTTTTCTGGTTAATTTTAATGGTTTGTGCTTGCATTACGCATCAATTGCAAGAAAAACATCCAGCATGCAAAAGGGTAAGTTTTGAATTATATGAGTTTAAATCTTTGAAGTCTTGAGCTTCATGTTAATTAAGCATTAATACATATCTTGCATTACTGTAATAGGAATCAATCACTGTCCGAATCCATCTTATTGTGAAGGACCAAGGTGCTTAATTGAAGTGATGGCTTTGCAGATTTGCTTGAACAACTTCAGTTAATGGAGTACGTGGTACAAACATGTGCACCCTTGAGTAATATGAACTTCGCTATAATTTTTTTATAGTGAAGCTCATGTATTTTCTATTAATTTTGATCAGTTTTCTACTGTATCTAAATCAAGGGACACATGAACATAAATTTGAGTTTGGGAAAAATTTGATTTCTCCCCGCACCCAGAATGTGGCTGCTGTTGGCAACTTAACTATAGTATCATTACAGTTGCTGTTTTTCTGGGTGTGCTAGTAATTTGTTTCCTGGTATGCACTGTATCCTTCCTCTGCTTGGACACACACTGATCAATTTCCGGTTGGTCATGTACGGAAAATCGTGCCTGGAGGGGCAAAATCTGCTCTTGAATACAGGAACTTGGTTCATTGTCGGAGGCCACATCACTGTATGTGTGTGTGATGAAAAAAAAAAGAAGGTAACCTTAGAATGGTGCTGTGGGGTATCTATCTCCTTGGTTTCACTAAAGCAGAACCCACTTCCTGCTTCGCCACTATATACAGTACATGCTGTCCTGGAGGAGGACAGGTAACACACGAAAGGCGCATGCACATGGTGGTGGCTGCTGCACTGCCGCCTCCAGGGCGTCTATCCGGCATCACGCCATGCTCAGCTGTCGACTCCGCATTGCTCACGTGATCTGCACGTGAGCCCAGCAACCTCTGCTTGGAAACTAGCCCAATGTTGTGCGCGTGGCTCTCTGGTTCTCTCTCTCTCTCTCTCTATCGCCTTTGCGACAGGCGGAGCCCGACTGGTCGGAGCCCGGCAGGTTGGAGCCAGACTGGTCCCGGGTGACAGCTGCTGCCGATCAGCTATCTCTCTCGGCGGCGGGGTTGATTTAGGCGCGAGTGGGTTGAGAGCCCGATAAATACTGTGTGGCGGAGTATTACTGTACTGTACATCTCAGTCCAGGAAAGCTGGACAGACGCTTCGGATAAGGCGTTATATTCTGCGATGCGAAGCGGCGAATCCGTTTTCTTTTGTCATGTTCCTTGAACTGCTGCTGGGTTCGTGTCCCTTCAAAAATTCCTCCGTCCCTTTTTTTTTTTGAGGGAAGGAGCGCGCAGGCGGATGGGGTGAATGAGTACGATGATTACCGCATCGCAACCCGGGATATGAAGTTGAACCTGGATAACTTGCAACCCTCCATAAGTCAACATCTTTTTCTCAGCCCCTGTCTGCTGAATTCCCTCAGGAACCAAATACAGTACTGTACAATTAAAGACTCTCGAAATTAAAGGCGTTTCCTGTCAAACCTTAATAACTCAAATTTTTGAGGTCTTTTGGCTGTTATTGACAAACCCTCTCTACATTAAAATTCATATGGGATCAGCAAAAATATTAAACTTGGAGATGTTTTTCATTCGGGAAACCAGCATTTTTTGTGGTAAGCGTGGAATAAATGCAGGAAATTGTAAATTGTGATATTCTTGGTCTAAAATTTCTTCTCGAATGAGTTGACCAATTTGTATTTCACTTCCTTTCAAAACATACCCAGCAGTTGTATTTTTATTGAGTTTTTCTATCCTGTGTCAAGAAAATATTATTCAAAAGGCCTCAGAAAATTTGAGTTACTGTACCCAGGTTTGAGAGGAAAAGCCATTGAGTAAGAGAGGTCCTTAATGCATTGTTTCTGAGAGAATTCAGAAGGGAACTTGAAAAATGTTTGACTCAAGGCAGTATTTGACTTCAGAAGGTTCAAGTTATTAAGGTTCAGTATTTTATTGGCACAGGAAAAAAAAACAATAAAATCAGATGGAAACTTGAAGAATATTTGACTTAGAGAGGCATTTGACTTCAGAATAAGGTTCAAGTTATTGAGGTTCAACTATTTTATTGACGCAGGAAAAAATAAGAACAAAAAAAGTGACTTGATGTGTTTTGAAAGGACCTGAAAGGCTCATAAGACAACTGAACCCTTCATTGCCTCCAAGTTCAGCATCCTCTCAACTCATTTTAGAAACAATTGAAGACCCGGAATATCACTTTTTACAATTTCCTGCAAATTTTCCATCTTTCCCACAACAAAAATGCTTGTTTTCCGAATTGAAATCTCCCTAACACAATTTTTTTTCCAGTGATGGAAATTTCACTACATGAGGTTCAACTGTATCATCAAGTTGCCTTGAAAGAGATGGGGAAGAAACTATGAGGGGGCACTTGGTGCAATGACACCTTCCATCATGCTTGTAACACCGCCTCTATCATCTTTTTCCCGTTTGAACTGAATGCTTGGGGGCGTGATAAATAGAGGGTTTCCCCCGCTGCGGAACCGATCAGCGTTTCGAATGCTTATTGTTTGTGTCATTTCTGTCGAATTGATGGCAACTGTTTGATGCGTTGCTCCGAAAGATTTGAAAGGAAGTTTGCCTACGTCATTTAATAACTTGATACTGGATTTGTGTGGCGCAATAGACAGTATATATTTTTTACATTCTATCCAAGTCATATCCCCCCCCCCCCCCCCCTCGAAAGTTCTGATCGTCTGGAGGAAAGCCGGTCATTAGCTGCACGTACGCATATCAGATGAACGAGGGCTCGACCTCACATCCGTGGCGTTGCTTTGCATCTTATTGCGATTGGTTGATTTTTCTTACGAAAATCTAATGCTCAATAATGCGGTGCTGGCAGCTTAAGCTGAACTGGGTTATAGTCGGCAAAAGAAGCTTGTCCCAGGCAGGGCAAAGGCTTTAAATTCATGCGATTCTCCTGACAGCCTGTCGTCGCCCAGAGCATCCCGATGTGTCATAGGTGCCTGGGGCCACGAGATGGTTGAGTTATAGGTTCGTTGACTTGCTGTTATCCCTTGGCTTCTTTTTGCCTCACTTATTTCAGTCTGTTCGGACTTGACATGTCGAAAAAAAAGGACAAAACCTTGCTGTGTTTTCAAAAAAATCCATGCAAAATGAGGGGCCATTTTTTAATAAAAAAAAATATATAATTGAATGCTGTAAACGCTGAAAATCATTTTAGACGAATGAATTCTCAGTGATGTAGTCCAGAGTAGGTATACAGAGTGGTCCCAAATCGCATCGAATTTTTCAAGTATTCCACTTCATTTGGTCTTCTTCCCTCATGAGGCAGATTGAAAATACTGAACTGTATAAAAGTGAATAAGTTTTGAAAAGTATTTGAAATTCACTTCAGGATGGAGGAATATCTGCTTTTCCATTGAATAGCTAAACTGAGAACTTGTGAAAATTTTTGATTATACAGTATTTGTGTTGTGAAGATATATTTTCTGTCAGATCAAATTAAAATCATGTCAAATACCAAACTCAAAAAAATAAAACTGGAGCGAAGTATTTTTTCCAATGAAATGGCTATTATCATTTTTTTCCTCCCAGCAGCTGTCTGGAAAGATGAGAAAAATCCCTCACTAAGCCCTGAGCTACCCCTCTTAAGAGCCTCTTATTGGCATCACTTGGAGGCTGAGGATACAGGGAATGAGGGAAGGAAGACACTTGAGAAACATGGTGAAAACACTGAGAGAAAGAAAGAGAGAGAGAGAGAGAGAGAGAGAGAGAGAGAGAGAGAGACTCAACATAACAAGAATCTTGCAGCTGTTTTAAACTGGATACAGTTTATCTATTATACTAAGTTAGATTTTAATAAAAGAATTCCTGAATCTAAACTTTATTTTGACTGATGGACATTTCGCATTGATTTGAAGAGCCATGCCATAAATTTTGATCACACTGGTTCATGCGGCAAATTGATTCCATGCAACCCATTCAACTGAACATAGCCATTGAAGTTCATTGGAATGATGAATTTTGGAGATATCTCATTGAAATCATACACTGTAGTGTAAAGCAGTTTGTAGTACTTTATATCTACAGTTAGCATCTCATTGCTGTCAGATTATTCAGATATGCATCAACCTGGTTGAAATACTGTATTGTGGTCTTATACATGTTGCCTGGCTCCTTATTCCTTCTGATTTATGCACTCTTCAATTTTAAAATGAGTACAGTACAGTATTTTGATAGATAGAACATTTTCTCAACTGCTGTTTGTCTGATAGGGAGCAATACACTAGAACTGGTAAAAAATTTGCAAGTACTTATCCAAGAGGCATGATGGTTTAAAGGTTCCTATACACAAACCACAGTAAAGCTCTGAAATGAAAAACAACTTCAAAATGAATTCCCAACTTAAATTGTAAAATTTTCATTTCTAGCTTCCCATTTATAGAGTCACTGACCACTAAGAAAAATATCCCAATAAATCCAACAAGAAAAGTTTTCCCCCAACATATCAAGGATTTTTGTTGAAGATCCCTCAGCAAGATTTGGTTGATCAGAGGAATTCAGAACAGAGTACAGTACTGTACATTTAAGAGGAACGATCTCAGCCTGACCTAGAGTCTATTTTAGAGATTTCTTTTTCTGGAAGTTAAGTGACCGAAAAGGAATACCAAGAAATGAACCACAGCCGGAGATGTCATTTCAAATGGAACTAGGATGAATCAAAGAGATGAGTTATGACTTATACAAACTCAAGGGAGACCCCTTTTTTCCGTCGGTCCGTCCGTCCATCCTTCGGTCCACACGTTGCCCTCCTGGTCCGCGAGTCTGCCTGATATGTGAGCATCAGCGGGAACCGGGCGATCCGCAGCCAGTCGACTCCCACAGCCGGTGAGTGGAGGACGTTTTGAGTGGAAGGTCGTAGAGTTCACAAATGCCCGTCGCTGTGAAAGATCTTCAATTGGAACCCGAGACTTCGGAAGGGCACGGAATCGTTAAGTGCAACCCGAACGCCCACTCCGGTCTCGTGGGAGCAGTTCTTCATTGTGAATGATGGGTTATGCTGTGAACTTGAATCATTTGTTCGATATGCCGTGAGAAACGCGGATCGATTTTTTTTAGACGAACAATATTACGGTACCTCCGCGTTGCGTTTATACGAGGAGGGTCCTGGTTAATTTTTCAAGCATTCCGCCTCATTTCCATTTGCTATCGAGTTAGCACAGAAACTTCCCGAAGCAAGGACCAAGTGTATAGGCGCACAGGGCTATACTCAACCACTAAGTTGCAGAAGGCAAACGTAGTCACAACAGCGCCAGCAATAAACCACTTCAATAAAGCTCAAGTAATGGTGATATGGTGCTGTTCTGGTTCGCCCCCGAGTTTCAAAATTTATTAAGAGAGTCTTGTGATTAAGCCGAGCGAACGAAATAGGAAGATATTTCACCCGACTGAACCTGATCCAATCAAGTTGTAATGGTGATATGGTGCTGTTCTGGTTCGCCCCCGAGTTTCAAAATTTATTAAGAGAGTCTTGTGATTAAGCCGAGCGAACGAAATAGGAAGATATTTCACCCGACTGAACCTGATCCAATCTGAATGGACGACCACTTTCGTCAAAGAAGAATGCAGTTTAAGAATTTATTATAAATGAAGGGTGCATGGAAGAGAATGAAGTGACTTTTCGATACTCGGCGGTAATAATGTACCACGTAGAAGTCTTTCGAAAGGTGTTCTGATGAGAATGAGCAGCAAAGTTGTCTGTGATTAGCCAAGGAAATGGAGATACAGTAAATAGTAATGTGTGATTGGAGCGAATCGAATTCCCGAATCGGACAGTTTTCATGGGACATTAACAGAAATCCCACCTGGCTTTGGATGGTAGTGTATTTTCTGGGGCATTTTAAACTTCTTTCGATGGGACTTGATTTACGAGTACTGTATAGTTAAGAAGCATTTTGCCCACTCTTGGTGTTTGCCGCAGCAGACACACAGAGGATAGGAGATCACCCAGAGCACTTCCATACGCACACATAAATTTATTATGCACACGCGAGATTTAAACCCAAGACCACCTTGTTGTCGAATAGATGCTCTTACCAGTGTATGACAGACTTCAGCGTGAGAAGAAAATAAACAATGTGTAGCGGTTAATGGATTGTCCCAGATAAATCTGGATGTGATCTAAGGGCAGAATTCGTAACACTTTCCATGTAAAGAAAAAAGTTACAAATCAGAACTAAATTGAAGTACCTCATGCAGGCATTCCATTTTTTTCTGTTATTCGAGGTAAATGCAGTAATCGGGAAGCAATTTTCAGAAATTGTAAATTTTTTTCTCTTTATTTTTTACTACAGTGTTTATTGACGATGTGCTGTTGCACAATTCATGTAAAAACTTAATGTAGATTCACAAGGACTGTTTTCTTCTGATTGAATGGGCTGGTGCCCAAGAAAATATACCTTACTCAGTTTTGGTAGCGTAAAACATTTTCTTTGTATGTAACGTTTTTTCTCATATGAAAAAATCTACATATTTTTCAGTGCTATCTGAGCTTGTAATCAAAAATAATTTGATTCATGAAAGGTTGAGGTTTTGGAAATTGCATTTAGTATTTTGGTGCTTGTCGTGCATCAAATTCTGTAATCCTTGATCAAGTTTCCAAATTCTGATACTGTACCTTACAGTGTCTTGTATGCTGCGAAAAATCTGGAAAATATTCAGCTTCGTCTGCGTACTAGAATGAGTTTATTTTAATTGCAAATTGTATTACATACCTGCTCACATTTTTCAAGTGAAGCGTGAAAAACTCCGCAGAAACATAAACCAGCCGTGTTCTGAAGCTGTACTCGAGTTGACTGTAAATCGTTGGTGATGCAAAACCTATTGTACAGTATTGCTGGAAAGATGCGCATGTGTTGACGGAACTCTGATGTTTTGTTGCAGAAAAACATTTTGGGGGGTTGGGCACGTCGTAAGAAAAGGGAGGCAATTAAAATAATCTAAATGAACGGTGTTTCTGTGTGGCGTATTGATGAGACTCTGGAAATGGTGTCGGTTGAATACGGATCACCTGCGCATGGTCCATGTCGAGATTGAACCAGTGGTCGACCACATTGTACTACATCTCATTGCTGTCAGATTATTCAGATATGCATCAACCTGGTTGAAATACTGTATTGTGGTCTTATACATGTTGCCTGGCTCCTTATTCCTTCTGATTTATGCACTCTTCAATTTTAAAATGAGTATTTTGATAGGCAGAACATTTTCTCAACTGCTGTTTGCCTGATTGGGAGCAATACACTAAAACTGGGAAAAATTTACAAGTACTTATCCAAGAGGTATGATGGTTTAAAGGTTCCTATACACAAACCACAGTAAAGCTCTGAAATGAAAAACAACTTCAATATGAATTCCCAACTTGAATTGTTACATTTACATTTCTAGCTTCTAATTTATAGAGTCACTGACCACTAAGAAAAAGATCCCAATAAATCCAAAAGGAAAAGTTTTCCCCCAACATATTTAGGATTTTTGTTTAAGATCCCTCAGCAAGAGTTGGTTGATCAGAGTAATTCAGAACAGAGTACAGTACTGTACATTTAAGAGGAACGATCTCAGCCTGACCTAGAGTCTATTTTAGAGATTTCTTTTTCTGGAAGTTAAGTGACCGAAAAGGAATACCAAGAAATGAACCACTACAGCCGGAGATGTCATTTCAAATGGAACTAGGATGAATCAAAGAGATGAGTTATGACTTATACAAACTCAAGGGAGACCCCTTTTTTCCGTCGGTCCATTCGTCCATCCTTCGGTCCACACGTTGCCCTCCTGGTCCGCGAGTCTGCCTGATATGTGAGCATCAGCGGGAACCGGGCGATCCGCAGCCAGTCGACTCCCACAGCCGGTGAGTGGAGGACGTTTTAAGCGGAAGGTCGTTGAGTTCACGAATGCCAGTTGCTGTGAAAGATCTTCAAGTGGAACCCGAGACTTCGGAAGGGCACGGAATTGTTAAGTGCAACCCGAACGCCCACTGCGGTCTCGTGGGAGCAGTTCTTCATTGTGAATGATGGGCTATGCTGTGAACTTGAATCATTTGTTCGATATGCCGTGAGAAACGCGGATCGATTTTTTTGAGACGAACAATATTACGGTACCTCCGCGTTGCCTTTACACGAGGAGGGTTCTGGTTAATTTTTCAAGCATTCCGCCTCATTTCCATGCGCTATCGAGAATCGTGTCTTTGAAGGGCTTCGTTCCTGGTTCACATATCCGCGTGTCCCGATATGAGTTGGTGATTCAACGTCTTCCGTTTGCATCAGTGTTGTCGCGGTCGTTATTTGGTGAAGTTATTTCGAGTTGTAATGGTGATATGGTGCTGTTCTGGTTCGCCCCCGAGTTTCAAAATTTATTAAGAGAGTCTTGTGATTAAGCCGAGCGAACGAAATAGGAAGATATTTCACCCGACTGAACCTGATCCAATCGGAATGGACGACCACTTTCGTCAAAGAAGAATGCAGTTTAAGAATTTATTATAAATGAAGGGTGCATGGAAGAGAATGGAGTGACTTTTCGATACTCGGCGGTAATACTGTACCACGTAGAAGTCTTTCGAAAGGTGTTCTGATGATAATGAGCAGCAAAGTTGTCTGTGATTAGCCAAGGAAATGGAGATAAATAGTATTGTGTGATTGGAGCGAATCGAATTCCCGAATCGGACAGTTTTCATAGGACATTAAAAGAAATCCCACCTGGCTTTGGATGGTAGTGTATTTTCTGGGGCATTTTAAACTTCTTTCGATGGGACTTGATTTACGAGTACTGTATAGTTGAGAAGCATTTTGCCCACTCTTGGTGTTTGCCGCAGCAGACACACAGAGGTTAGGAGATCACCCAGAGCACTTCCATACGCACACATAAATTTAATATACGCACGCGAGATTTAAACCCAAGACCACCTTGTTGTCGAATAGATGCTCTTACCAGTGTATGACAGACTTCAGCGTGAGAAGAAAATAAACAATGTGTAGCGGTTAATGGATTGTCCCAGATAAATCTGATTTTCTGTTATTCGAGGTAAATGCAGTAATCGGGAAGCAATTTTCAGAAATTGTAAATTTTTTTCTCTTTATTTTTTACTACAGTGTTTATTGACGATGTGCTGTTGCACAATTCATGTAAAAACTTCATGTAGATTCACAAGGACTGTTTTCTTCTGATTGAATGGGCTGGTGCCCAAGAAAATATACCTTACTCAGTTTTGGTAGCGTAAAACATTTTCTTTTTATGTAACGTTTTTTCTCATATGAAAAATCTACATCTTTTTCAGTGCTATCTGAGCTTGTAATCAAAAATAATTTGATTCATGAAAGGTTGAGTTTTTGGAAATTGCATTTAGTATTTTGGTGCTTGTCGTGCATCAAATTCTGTAATCCTTGATCAAGTTTCCAAATTCTGATACTGTACCTTACAGTGTCTTGTATGCTGCGAAAAATCCGGAAAATATTCAGCTTCGTCTGCGTACTAGAATGGGTTTAATTTTAATTGAAAATTGTATTACATACCTGCTGACATTTTTCAAAAGAAGCGTGAGAAACTCCGCAGAAACATAGACCAGCTGTGTTTTGAAGCTGTACTCGAGTTGACTGTAAATCGTTGGTGATGCAAAACCATTGTACAGTATTGCTGGAAAGATGCGCATGTGTTGACGGAACTCTGATGTTTTGTTGCAGAAAAACATTTTGGGGGGTTGGGCACGTCGTAAGAAAAGGGAGGAAAACATTTATTAGATTTACTTGCCACAAAGACACACCGCATAACTACTCTGAGACCTTTACCACAGCCAACTTATGCCTAGTGGACGCGTACCAGGTACAGCTCTAACTTGGTCACCAGCTGGTGTAACATGATGGGATTGAGGCCCGGGACTCGTCATCCCTCTCCTCCGTCGTCAAGGATGCCGCTGGATTTCGACATCATGCTCGGGTCCAGCCCGCCACTCATGGGCCAGAGTCCGATCCTGTCCTACTTCAACAGCCTGGCCCAGTCCCGGGCCGCCTCGTACGCCCACTTTGACACCGACAAGAAATCGAGGTCTTGGTCCTCGGCACCATCCAGCTCATCGTCGTCATCATCATCATCATCCAATAACACGCCCTCGACAAATGGAGGCTCATCCTTCTACTACTACTGCACTGAAAACAACAACAACAACAGCAGCAATAATAACAACAACAACAACTACAACAATTACTACCAGTGCAACAGGAAGGGCCAGAACCTCCGCCATCACCACAATCAATACTCGCGGGGCCCGCAGCGCACGAGCAGCTTGCCGTCCACGCTGTTTTCCCGACCCGTGCTGGACGCCACGAGCGGCGGTCACCGGCGTCCCACTCTGGACGCCCCCCTGCGACCCTGCATCATTGTTCGCGACGACCTGATGGTGGCGTCATCGTCGTCGGAGCCGCGGAAGAAGCGCGTTGTGTTTGCCGACGATCGCGGGCTGAGTCTGGAGCATGTGCGGATCATGCAGGAGCCGTCGAGTTGCCCGCCTTGCTGGGCACCAGACTTTCTCGACCTCTTGCTGGGCAGTGACGGCTCCACCAATGGGTCCACCAATGGCCTCAGCAGTGGTCCAGCGTGGGAATTGCAGTTTACGCAACCAGCGGCCAACTATCGCCAGTTTCGCGAGCACTTGGAGCATGACCACGTGGCGCTGGAGAACGTCATTGTCAAGCCGGATGCTGATGAGGTCTCTGGCACCGTGAAGGTGCGGAACTTGGGCTTCCACAAGGAGGTCATTGTGAGGTGAGGGATCAGTTCATTTACTCCCAATGCAGGTAGACCCGCTCTCTGCAACGAATTTTTCTACGTAACGAATTTCCTTTTGAACCCCGGCATTTCTTTGTGGTGAGAGAAAGAGAGAGAGAGAGTCCACCTGTACGAGTATACAATTCTAGAAGAATGCCAAAACACAAAACATGAATACGGTTTGTAGAATTGAAAAAAAACTCTAGAACACAGTTGTTGTAAAATTAGAAAAGGACAACAAAATTCGCGAGCATATAATTCCTACAAATAGATAGGTTTGAATTGAAGTGTGGAGCAGAGTTTTACAGAAATCACAAAAGAAAATATATGTGCAGTAAACTGGTACAGTAATCATTTCTGAAATTTCCTCCTTACATTCGATGATCCTTTTCCCTTAAACTTCACATTATTAAAATTTTATTTCATGCATGTGGACTCTCTCGACAGCGATCTTGTCTACAACGATTTTCTCAGTGCAAGAAAATTATTTTTTTTGTGGTCATAGGGTTCTCTTTCCAAGCCACAGGGTTTCTCTACAACGATATTTTGGTCAATTTAACTTTTATTCTATGGAGTCCGCATGTACTTCGCTCCTGCTCAAGTTTCATGTTGATAGTAGGCTTACCTAATTACCTTCTGTGAAATTTTTTTAATAAAATAAACTCGAGAGATTATTTTATTTCATTTTTATGCAGGTTAATCACTATGGCAATATTCACTCAGCATTTATGCAATTGAGGTCGGCCGTTGAAGTGGAAAGAATATTTTTTTCTCTATACTGTGTAATCTTCAATCGAATGATATGCAGTATTCTCGGGAGTACCACTCAACTTTTTTATTTTCTATAATTGTGGGCTAAAGAGTGAGTTTTAGCTCTTTTTACCTTGGTTAAACTTGCTGAACTGTCCGATCCGAGCTGTAGTTCTGAAAAATAAAACTTGCAGAAGTTCTGGCGAGACAATGCAAGACGAAAGAAAGAGTTGAAGCAGCGTGATTTACTTTTCATAATTTTCAAATGCTAAAAATATTAACGCCAGAACTTCCGACACATTTTTTTTTACCGAAACAAAAATGCTGAATCTCATCAGATGCTCCGATGCGCAGTTTCACAGTTCACTGGAGAGGAGAGAAAATGCTTTCCGAAACGGAACAATTAAATTGAACTGCTTTTGAATTCCTCATTATTTACTGGATTTTGCTTCTTGGAACTTTTTGTCTGTTCGAGCAAGTGGAAAAATTTGTAAATTGTTGGAAGAGTGGCAATTCAAATGAGCAATCAATTCAATTTCTTGCTGTGTATGAAACAAAGGAATAAAAAGTAAGAAAATACTGTATTTTTTCCCATGCATATCCCTTACTTGAGCAACACTTAAAGAATATTGAAACTTTTTAGTTCTTCAGGAAAAAACTTTACCTCTAATTTTCAGCAAGCAAACTATTCCATCTATGATCAGTAAAACACCGCATCATTAAAAAACAAATCGTGGACTTGAATCCTACTTTCATATATTAAAAAAAACTATAGTTTAAAAAAATTGTATTTCCCCCGCCTTTCCTGAAATTGGGAAATATATCTCCTTAAAAATTTCAAATTTGGAGGAAACCTTTTTCCTAGCAGTTTTATACAGTACTTGAGTCCTAACGTTTCTCGACTATCACGCATGAACAAGAAGCTACGCATATTGTGAGTAAAATACAGTTGTAGTACAGTATTACGCCGTCCAAGTTGTACGTAGTATCAGTAGTACCGTAGTATCTAGTAGAAAGTACTAGTTGCAGTTGTACCATTGTTCTGAAAGATCAGACTGGTGAAATTTAAATGACCCTCGTGATTTCCATTCGATATTCTTGGTATGGGACTTACTCAGAAGTTGACTAGCCTGAAGATGAATTCACGGAAATCGCCTCATTTGAAGAATAAAAACATACCAAATTTCAAGATGAGCGCGCACTCGATACTCAGTACTGCAGATCGACATAAAAAGCTCGTTGAATCCAATTAGAAAAAAAGAAATAATAATGGGAAATAAATTGAATTGGAAGTGTTCATTGTAAGCATTATGCAGTATATGTTCCTTGATTATCCGACTGTCGAGAAAGAAAAAGCCCCAACTCTAGAAGGCTTTTTGGATTAAGACAATAATTCAAGACGTAGGACAATATCAAATTCAAACACGCTTGCGAGGAACAAAGTTAGATTTGACTGGTAACCAGAGACTCTTCTCCATCTCGCAGGTGGTTCTTCCCTCATGCCTGTTACCTTTTTGGCGCCTTTTGTTTTAGCTCCACAGTCACCTTAGAATGGAGTACAGTAATGAGAAGAGATAGAGAGATCTAAATGAATCACATTTTCAATGATCATGAAATCCAGCCAGAAAGATTTTCAAGTACGTAACCAGGGACACTCTCCTTTATCCTGTTGGTGTTCTCTCTTCATGTCTGGTTATACCTTTAGGGGTCCCTGTATTATGAGCTGCACCGTGACACTCCATAGTGCAGTAATGAAAGGCTTTAGAGAAAGTGAGAAGGAAATATGTTTTATGAATCTAAGTTGCATGAGCGTAAAAGCAGGCAACCATAATACATATCAAGAGCTGGAGACACCCTCCTCCATCCTGTTGGTAGATTTTCTCCTCATGTCTGGTACCTTTTTAGTCTTCCTATCTTATGACTGCTACAGTCAATCCACATGGATGTATAGTCAAGAGAGAAGTTATGAGTCAATTTTGGAGGATTGCGAAAGCAAGTCAGAAAGATTTGAAAGCAACCATGGAGACTCCACCTTTATTCTGCTGGTAGTTCTTCCCTCATGTCTGGTATCAATTTAGTCTTCCTATCTTATTAGATCCACAGTCCCTCAACAATTAAGCAAGAGTGAGGGGTTAAACATGTTATGAATACAATTTAGATAATCATGTAAGCAAGCCAGAAACACTTTCCTTGATCCTGTTGGTAGTTTTCCCCATATGTCTGCACATTTTTGGACTGTGTATGTTAGAGAGCTCTGCAGTCACTCCACAATGCAGTAGTGAAGAGAGAGAGAATAATTGAGAAAAAGCTTATGAATAAATTTTGGATAATCATAAAAGCTAGCCAGATAGATTTGTAAGTATCCAGAGAAACTCTCCTTTATTCTTCTGGTAGTTCTCCTCATGTCTGATACCTTTTTATACTCCTTATGTTATTAGTTCTACAGTCACTCAACAATGCTGTAGTGAAGAGAGAGGGGGAGGGAGGAAGGAAGGAGAAAAAAGTTATAAATCACAGTTGAACGAGCTTAAAAACAGGCAACTGAGATTTGCTAAGAAGGCATCCTGCTGGTGGTGGTGGGGGCACTCCCCTGAATGTCTGGCGTTGTTGGTTGTTACTGGTTCAATAGCTCTATCATGGGCAACTGAGAGAGATTCAGTAAGGGTGGGCTATGAATAAAATTTGGATAATTATAAAAGCAAACAATAAAAATGTGCTAGTGACCAAAGAACCCTCCTTCATCCTTCTGGTGGTTCTCTCCTCATGTCCAGCACATTTTTGGACTCCCTGTGTTAAGAGCTCTGCAATCACTCCAGTATGTACTGTAGAGAAGGAGGAAAAGGGGTTATAAATCACAGTTGGACGAGCTGAAAAACAAGCAACTGAGATTTTGCAAAGAAGCCATCCTGCTGGTGGTGGTGGTGGTGGGGGTTCTCCCCTCACCGTCAGTCGGGTGTTGTTGTTCTTACTGGTTGAGTGGTTCCTTCATGGATGACTGGTTTTTCCTCTCTCTCTCCCCCTGCCATCACCTCGAATATCTAATGTGTTTTGCAGATGGACGGCCGACGAGTGGAAGACGTTCGAAGACGTGCCATGCACGTACTTGCCATCAGGCGCGGAGGGCACTGCTGTCGTCAATGTGTTCGACACGTTCCGGTTCGTGTTCCGCGTGCCTAAACCGGGCAAGCCGGACAAGGACGGACGCCTTCTGTCTCGCCTCAGTCTCTGCGTGTGCTACAGGGTGCACGGAGACGGCGGCGGCGGCGGCACGCAAGAATACTGGGACAACAACAAAGGCGCCAATTTCTTGTTGGAGGCGCCCAAGGTGGTGAGCCGGCCGCCGTCGCCGCCTCCAGCCCCGCCGCTGTCGTCGTCCGTGTGCATGCAGCCCGGCTGCAAGGCGGCGGATGCCCTGCAGGCCAAAGTGCCATCATGGTCCGAGTTTGCGAGTTGGAACCACCTGACCAATGATGCGCCTTACTGGTGACACCGACTACGGGCTGTGATCATCCTTATTTTTCTCGTTGGACCCACTGTGGCGGCGGCTGCTGCTGCTGCTGCATCTGCGAGTCATACTTTGATGTGTGTGTGTGTGCGTTTGGCAGTTTGGGTGTGTGAGACCTGTCATCAGCTCCTTACTTACTTATGCCCTTCCCCACGACGTCTTTGCCACGACTGCAGCCTGTGTCTTGATGATGGTGCTGCTGCTGATTTTGTTTCCCGAATCGGAATGGATGCCAGGAGGAAAGCGGAGGAGGGGGATGGAGGATTCAGTTTACTACTCCAGTTCTATTACTACTACTACTACCACTGCTACTACTACTACTACTACTACTACAGTTGGCTGCGAGCGCATCGCTGTGCAGCGTAACGTCAGAGAGGTCAGTGACGTCTTCATTTTTTTTTTTCATTTTACCTCTGAGTTTGCAGTGGAAAACCCGAGAGTTTGTTCATCAAGTGAAAATTTGAATGTCTCCAGAGAAGCTTGGTGAATGCTGTTTTCTGTCGTTGATGTGGTTGAACTCTACCGTACTTTGATCTAACGACGTGTATGATTCACACGAGTTGATAGAAAAATATTTGCAGGTAGGTAGAATGCGTATCAGCGAAAAGTTTTTGCATTTTTTTTCACATCGTGCATCAACTCAAATTCAACTCTGTTCGAAGTACGGGTGGACTCTAACGAAATTCAGTGGACCAGAAAAATGTTCGTCGAGAAGAGAATTTATTTGTTGAGGAACCCGATGGGATGGGTAGAGAACTCATGCATTCGGACCCTTTTTACAACAAAAGTCAAGGGACCCGGAAGAATTCGTTATAGAGAGAATTTCATTTTAGAGAACCCGTGTAACATGAGGAGAGAACACTGAGAACCCTCTGGACAAAAAAAAAATCATTTTACAAATGAAATCGCTTTAGACAAGATCGTTGTAGAGACAGTCCACCTGTGTATGAGACCACAGAAAAATGTGTTGAGTAGAGGACATATTTTTAGAGAGAGTCTACCTTTATCTCCGCTGATAGGAAGTTATTCGATTTTTTGTCCGAGTTCATAAATCAAATCCGTGCTAAAAACAAGCTTTGTCTGGCATTTTTTGAGCGTATATCTGTCGGAATCATCCGTAACCCGTGTGGGGTCGATTTAAAGACTGGAAGCGTGTTAATTGCTCATTTTAAATAACGGATCCGAATGAATCGTGGGCGTGACTTGATTCAAATCAATCGGGCACTTCGTACAATCTTCACATTTATCGTTCATGAAAAAAAAACGTTGAATGAAGGATCAAAACGAGTTTTGTTCCTTGGCTGATGGTTTTCGTATTTGACGCATATTTCGTTGTGTGGTCAAGTACAGCATTGATTTTTGAAAATGTTTTCTTACCTTGTTCGGACCACCCATGAATTCATGAATCGGTGTTGTGCTCTTTTCGCATTTGTCTCGCTCTTTCGCGTTCGTCTCGTCTCGATTTTTGAACACGGGCGGGGGGTAGAAGTACGAAAAAGATCGAACGTTGTTTTCCCACCAAAAATGCCTTCCCTGTTGGGTGTCTCTAGAAGTGTAGAGAACCCCAATAAAATGTACAAAAAACCCTGTGGAATCATACAGGAATTTTCTGTACAAAATAGGTTGTCGCAACTTCTAGACATTGAGCCCTCACGAAGTGCAGTGAGGCCCCCGGATGCGGACATAATTGGTGCATCAAGAGTGTTCCTAATTTGAAAAGTCCCTGATTTGAGTCTCATTTTCCCTTAGACTTACATTATATAATTTTAATTGGTTTTTATGGAAGAAATATTCTTATGAATTCCATGAGATTATTTTCGTCTCTTGAATTTAATTCAGTGAATATCTTTTCAACTCAATAAGAACATTTGGAGCATTGAATAGTGTAACTCTGTACATTAAATTGAAATGCTGGCATCTGTAGAAGTAACATTTGAGTCACAACAAGAGAAGAAATTCCCTCTATGCCATAGATATTTATTTAATTAGCTGAATGGTTGGGACAATTATGAGAGAAATACCAAAGGTTTTTTCTTGCATAGATATTAGGGTTGGAAGTATCTGTTTTTTTGCAATTCATCCTAATAAAATTCAATATTTTCCTGTAATTTATTGGCAATTTCATCATGCAATGTCCGTATGTTGAGTCAGTGTCCATATGTTGGGCCTTTTTTATTGAAAAATAAATGTCCCTATGTTTAATTGTCTGCATGTCATGGTGTCCGTATGTGGGGTCTCACTGTAGATGATTGTTCACTTGTTCAACAGTATCAAAGTTGAGTTTAAGCACTCAAAGAGAGTGACAGATTTTAAATTTCTTCTGCACACTATTAAGGACACGTTTTGGCCTCAGCCAAAACTCCCCCTTGGTAGCTTCTGTGAGATTCAGTTTTCACCCCAACTCCCACCAGTCAAACAAAGAATCTCAAAACAACCAAAAGGTCATACATTGTATCCAAAGAAACTAGAAATTGTTAGGAAATGAAATTCAAACTATAAAAAAGGGCCACCCTGAATAGAATACTGTATTCTTCATCCTTGAAGGAAGGGTTTCCTGAAACCCCTTTTCTTACTTCTTTTGTGAACCTGCCCGAGACAAGAACTTGCAAGTGCTTGAATCATAGACTTTGAATTTGCTGGCTTGTTAAATTTCTGAAAATTAGAACAACTTTAAGCTAGGGTAAAAACCACCCCTGTTGCAGCCCAACTGATCAGTGTGTTCATTTACTTATTTTTTGTTCTCCTCAAGATATCTTTGACACATGTGGACTCTTTCTACAAGATCACAATTTTCTCTTCACATTAAAAAAACTTACCTTGTTCCTCCCCATGCTAAAGTGGTTCTCTGCTTCAAAATTTTCTCTGCACAATTTCTCATCAATCCCCTGATTTTCATTTTGAGGAGCGTCCCATGGAAGTCCATGGGAAATGGTGACCAAACATGCAAATGTGCCAACATAGGCACAGGGTCAAAGAACCAATTACTATATTTACTGGAGCACTACACATCCTCCAGCTAACCCACACGTTATTTTTTATTTTCCCAAAAATGTATTCCCACTTGAGACCCGCACCCTTTTACAAGGTCCAAGTTTTCTTCTTAATTACAATGATAAGCAAAATGATCCCGAAAATGAAAATAATAAAATACTGTACTGTATTTTAACTAAATTTGAACGAAACGGAATCCCATGTTCAATACGTGCACCTGTTGAGTAATCAATTACGGCTCCCACCACGAATTCCATAATTTTTTTGCGCCAGAAGGTGTACACCGCATACCACACGCACCCACCCCACTTTTCTGCCTTGATTTTTGCAGAAAAAAAGGTGCGGGTGGTACTCAAGTAAATACGGTATGTCTGCATCTCGAGGAGGGGAGGGTGGCACTGAACTGTACCCCCCTTGTGATAGTCACAAGTGGCTTCATCACAAGGTTTTCCACACCCAGATCCCCAAGGATTGAAACAGAGATGATGCCTTACAATCCTCACGCACAGCCAGCAAACAGTGCGTAAAATTGGACAACCCTGCACCGGATAAAGGGACACAACACGCCATCAGCAACAACTTTTTGGGCGTGTCACCCAGCTGCCAGTAGACGGGCAACCAAGAGAAGCGAAGCGGAGGAAATCCGCAAACATCCCCCCACCATCCAACACACGTCTGCATCACGTGAACAGCACGGATTTGCATACCATCTTCAACCCTCGTTTTTCTTCTTCTTCTTTTCCCTTGCTATAGTCCCAATAGCAGCCTCCCCCTCGGAATACTCTTCCCTCTCGGTCGTGCCCCCGCATTACGACCTTGGACCCCCACCAATTGGGCGCAACGCACGTACAGACAAACACAGAAGCGTGATGATTTTTGCTGCTCAATGATGCGTGGCATAAGAAAGGATGGCTAATCATGCGTGCAGATCATCTTGAACCGTTTCCTCTCTTTTTTTTTCATCAGCGCTTTAATTTTCTGCATCTTGAAAATTTAAAAAATGAATAACAATTCTGTGGGCCTCTTTCCAAATTTTTTACCAACAGGAGAACCAGTTAAAAGTAGACTCAGTCCAGGACAATTAGTGGCGCGCCACCCCAATGACAAAGGGGATTAAAGGGCTTACCGTTTGGGACTGAATGCGCTTGGGGCGGATCTTCCTAGTACCAGGAAACCAGGGTGAACAACATCAAGTCCACTTTTTCCTAGCCCGTATTCGCGCAGTCAGCAAGTTTCAAAAGGCAGATGTAGCTGAAATTTACTTCAATGAATTTTGCACTCCAGCTGTGTCCATCTCTACAGCAGAATGTTTCTGGTTTCCTGAAAATTGTCCTAGACAGAGTCTACTTTTCACTGGTTCTCCTGTTGGTAAAAAATTTGGAAAGAGGCCCACAGAATTGTTTTTCATTTTTTAAATTTTCAAGATGCAGAAAATTAAAGCGCTGATGAAAAAAATTGTCCTGGACTGAGTCTACTTTTCACTGGTTCTCCTGTTGGTAAAAAATTTGGAAAGAGGCCCACAGAATTGTTTTTCATTTTTTAAATTTTCAAGATGCAGAAAATTAAAGCGTTGATGAAAACCACACAGAATCTGCTCATTTGACATGAAAATGAGTCCCAAATGCGTTCCCCAACCCATAGTCCGCAGAAATTTTTGCTGGTCCGCAGGAAATTTCTCCAGGCTAATGCATTTTTCACACGTAGCAATGAAGGACATTACAGTATCTTTATTTTTAATTTTGCCAAGACAATGGCAGTTTAAATTATTTAATGGTAAAAATGCCTTGGCTTTCTTCCTAATAATACTTCAGACACATTTTCACCTTATTTAACAATTTTTTTGAGTCTGAAAAACTTTCATTGAAGCCAACCTTTCCATTTTTTGAAGACATTCCAAAATAGCTGCTTAATTGGATCCTGAATTAATTTGACAAAAACGCAGAAGCTTTTCAAATACCTGCCATTCAAGCTGTCTTTCAAGAAACAATTTTTTGAGCATGCAAATATTTTATGAAAATTTGCCGGTCCTCAGAAAATTTCATGGAACTTTGCCGGTCCACAGAATTTTTTTTTAATTTGCCAGTCTGCGGGATCAAAAAGTTTGGGGAACACTTAATTAGAGTGTACTTATACCAAAATAAGATTTATTTTGAATTTTTTCAAAAATAAATAGCTCATTTGGACAAGATACCTTTTTTCTATTTTCTAAAAATTGAAAAAAAATGTTGGAAAAGTGTTCATTCTTGGAGATATTTTCTATATGCTGAGGCAGATTTTTTGAGTTTGAGTGTCTTTCTAAGTCGAATTATCTGTATGTCGGAGTAAGTTGGGCCCCCATTCCACTGTATTGTGCTTCATGCTGAGGGTCTTTAGATTCAGTGCTATATACTTTTCGGAAATGTAAAATTTGTTAGTATTGGGTCCTGGAGGAATTCCCATTCCAATTTATTTTGCGCAACATGCAACTGATGCAAGATACTCATGCCATGGGATTACCTCCCAAGAGATTTTACCACGCAGCCACCGGAATTTTCTTTGGATTTCTTAGCCACGGGATTTTTTTTCTCCGGCGGGATTTTTCTCCTTTTGATCGTTAATGCATTCCGTATGATTTTTGCAGCGTCAGAATGAGACATCTGTGAAATTGATCTCTGGGTTGGATGGATCTGATTGCATGATTCTGAAGAGCACAATACTGTTACGCAAATTCTCTGTCCAATTTTAGCCCGCGGCATAAATCCGACGGTCCACGTTATTAAATGGTTTTGATAAATGTACGGTATTGACGTTGGAACTTGTCACCATGCGAATCCGAGTATATTTTATAGTTTATCGTTTCGTTATTAACCTTCAGGTTTTATTGGTGACATCGTAGGTACCTTCGAAATAACCAGGTGCAGATACCAAAAATATAGGTCAGTCAAGCCTCTTGAAATGGAACTTCAAGGGACCAGAAGAGAAATTCGAGTTTGGGAAAAAAGCATTTGTGTTGTGGGAAAATAAACGAGAATAACAGGAAATTGAAATTTGTGATATTCTGGACCTTCAAATTTTCTTTCCTGAATCAGCCGGCAGGATGCTGAAGTTGAAGGCAAGGGTTCATTTGATGCCCAATTAGTCTTCCACTTTTTTTTTTCAAAATGCATCCAAGTTACACGTTTATTACTTTTATATTCCCTGGGTCAAGAAAGTACTGTAATAGCCAGAAAGCATCCAGAAAATTCGATTTATGAAGGTTTCAGCAGAGAGCGTTGGGAGTTGGAGAGTTTTTCATTCAATGGCATTGTTCCTAAACGAATTCAGACATGGACTTGAAACAAATTTGGCATAGGAAGGTTTTCAACTTGAGGAGGTCGTGGTTATGGAGGTTCAACTGTACAATCAATTCGCTGATTGATTGTTGTGTCCACGTTACAAAACACTTTCCCGCAATCTTTAATCAAAAACATTTTGCATCACTTTTCTTATTTGGACGGGCGTGGATTCGAAAAACAATAATTTTGTTTGGATTGCTTGGCCAAGTAAATCTCTACAGGTGGACTCCGTTTACAAGAAAACTCGGAGGACTAGAAAATTTGTGATTTAGAGCAGTGTTCTCCAACCTGTGGTCCGCAGAATTTTTTTTGCTAGTCTGCCGGAAAGTTTCTTCAGCAGAATGAGTTAATCAAAAGTTGCAATGAAGGATGTTGCAATATCTTCATCTGAAACTAATTAATGGCAGGTAAAATTATCTAAAAAAATAAATGTTGGTTTTTCTCTTAATACCACTTCAGACAAATTTACGCCTGAATGATGAAATGAATGATTTTTACATTTCATTCTGAGAAACCTTTCTTCAAGCCAACCTTTATAATTTTTAAAGACATTTCTCTACAGCTGCTTTAACTTTGTAACCTAATTTTGAAAAATAGCAGAACATTTTCAAATACCTATTTTGAAGTATGTCGAGCAACACTTTTTTGAGTCTGCGAAACTTTTCTTTTAACTTTGCCAGTCCACAAAAACTTTTAAGAAAATTTGCTGGTCCTCAGGCCCAAAAAGTTTGGTGAACACTGATATTGTATAGAGCAGTGTTCCCCAACCTGTGGTTCGCAGAAAGTTTTTTCAGGTCTGTGGGAAATTTCTCCAGGCTAATGAATTTTTAACAATTAGGAATGAAGGACGCCACAGTATCTTTATTTTTAATTTTGTCGAGACAATGGCAGTTTAAATTATCTCTTTGAAAATATATCTTGGCTTTTCTCCTAGTAATACTTCAGACAAATTTTTACCTTATTTAATAATTTTTTTAGTCTGAAAAACCTTTATTCAAGCCAACCTTTCCATTTTTTGAAGACATTCCACTATAGCTGCTTCATTGGATTCTGAATTAATTTTGCAATGAAAAAGTAAAAGCTTTTCAAAAACCTGTCATGCAAGCAACAAATTTTTGAGCATGCAAATTTTTTTTTGAAAATTTGGTGGTCCTCAGAAAATTTCATGAAACTTTGCCCGTCCGCAGAATTTTTTTTTTTATTTGAAAGTCCGCGGGACCGAACAGGTTGGGGAACACCGATATAGATAACCATTATAATGTGGGAAGAAAATGCCATCGGACGAAATAAAAATTCGTTATACAGTACAGAGAAATCCTTCGTAGAGAGAGTCCTCCTGTATTCATTTTGAGTCATTGGCTGAATATCTGTGGACTGATGGGAGTTTTTAAAATGCCAGTGTGCATAAATTCCTCCGCAAAATCGGTGCTTAGCTAAGAGCCGTTGCGTATCGGATGAGAAGCTGTCCAGTCCAGTCCGACGTTGGCATTTTGCTCTTCTTCTTTTCCTTCTCCTTCTTCTTTTTCTGCATTGGTCAGTCTGGAGTCCAGACTTCGGACAGCAAAGGCGGCAGGGGGGCGAACAAGGAAGGAAGCAAGCAAGCAAGCAAGTGAGCTCGCTTCTCAACCGCCGCCGTGGAGTCGACGACCTGCATGGAAAATGCGGCTGGAGGAATCTGGCGCCTTGGCGTCGGCGGCGAGTAACAGGATGAAGAAGAAGAAGAAGAAGATATATGCGCGATTTCGCAAGCGTTTGTTCTTTCTCTCCATTGCTCAAGTTCCTACTTGTTTTTCCCGCATTACGCATGGGGCTCTGACTGACTGGGCAGATAGCAGAAGTGACCCTGTTTCTGGGGCACATGATGCGATCGAATGCTTGAGTTATTGCTTCTGGGGTCTCTGGTCAGCAAAATGGAGATTTTTGTATGTGTTAAGGAGGGAGGTTGGCGTGTGGATTCCTTGGGCTTGTGGTCGGATTTGGCGCCAGAGAAAATAATCCCGTGGGAGGCAAAAATCCCCCCCGGGGTGAATTTCATTCTTGAAAGTCCTGCGAAGGTTTGTCAACAAAATAAGTCGGATCATGTATTGAAAGACACATTTAGTTTTCATATACAAATTTAACCGTACTTATTCGAGTACCATGAGCTGTTTTTTTCTCTCTTGAAATCCATACTTGAAAAATGGTAGTGCAGGTCATACTTGTGCGAAAATTGTTCACGACTTTTTTAATGTTAGTTTGCGTATTATTCAAATCAAAGGATCAGTTTTAAGGAGGAAGTAAAAAAAAACCTACTTCAGGTCGACTCTCTCTACAAAAAAATTCAAATGACCTGAAAATATGTATTGCAGAGACAATTTTGTAATAGAGAATCCCCAGGACATGGGGGGGGGGGGGGACAAAAAAATGCATTATCCAGAGAAAATTGTTGTAAGGAGACTCCACCTGTAGTAGTGCATGAACGTTTAAACTTCAGCGGGAACATTTCATTCCTTTCTGCTTTGATTTTTTAATATATTTTTAACTTGTACTGTATTAAATACAAAACGTAAACTATGGTATAAATTTTTATCTTGTTAACTTCAACCTACCTACGTTGAATTTTTTTCATATCTTGTCTGAATTCCCTTGAGAGCAAAGTGTATAATAAACCCCGTGAATTGAAGAATTTCCCCCGCAAATCTCCATAAAATTTTGGAGGCCTTCGGAATATTGTTCTGCTTATCTAGGAGAGAGAAAAGCGTAACAGTTATGAATTTGTGCTGTTGAAAAGTAAAAGAGAGACAAATTGGGCAAGTATAACCCTTGCCTCCAACATCAGCATCTGCCAACTCATTTATTCTGCAGTTCAAAGCACAAAAGGTTCCTAATTTTGATGTCCTGTACTTTTTTTTACCCAGGAAAAACATTTGTTGTTTAAACCTCCATCAGTTGAATTTCTTTCTGGTCCCTTCAAGTTTGACTTCAGGATTTTCAACTTTTAGTGTACTTTATTATTGAATTGAATATCGTCTTATTTGATCACCCACAACAGAGATGAATTTTCACCTGTACTTTTCCTACGAAATCAAGGTGCACCTGGTAACTTGAGTGAATCAGATAACGCATACGGTAAAAAAAAAATGGATGTGGCATTTGGAGAAAACACACGTAGATCGCTGTGTATTTATTATCTTCAGTAGAAAATCCACAGCTTTTGTGTGCGAATCACTGACATTACCACATCATACCTTCTTGGAACGTTTTAAATTCCGTATTTTAAACATATTTGTGGGGGGGGGGGGGGTATTACTTTTCTTACATCAATTTTAGGGTTGGCAATATCTGTTTCTTGTAATTTGGCCTGAAATGTATTTGCAATTTTATCAAAAAATGTCCCTATGTTGAGTCTGTGTCCTCATGTCGGGCCTTATTTATTGATTTTTTTCTGGGAAGATAAGTGTCCCTATGTCGAATTGTCCACTGGTTGAGGCGTCCGCATGTGGGGGTCTCATTGTATTCTGCAGTCTAAAGCACAAAAGGTCCCTAATTTTGATGTCCTGTACTTTTTTTCTTTTTATACCCATGAAAAACATGTGTCGTTTAAACCTCCAGCAGTTGAATTTCTTGCTGGTCCCTTCAAGTTTGACTTCAGGATTTTCAACTTTTAGGGTACTGTATTATGGAATTGAATATCGTCTTATTTGATCACCCACAACAGAGATTAATTTTCACTTGTACTTTTCCCTACGAAATCAAGGTGCACCTGGTAACTTGAGTGAATCAGGTAACGCATACGGTAAAAAAAATGTATGTGGCATTTGGAGAAAACACACGTAGATCGCTGTGTATTTATTATCTTCAGTAGAAAATCCACAGCTTTTGTGTGCGAAACATAGACATTACCCCAACGTACCTTCTTGGAACGTTTTAAATTCCGTATTTTAAACACAGTATATTTGTGGGGTGGGGGGGGGGGTATTCCTGCTTCTGCTTCAAGGGATAATTACATCCTGCGGGATTGATGACCCGGGGGAATTCTTTGATGAAGCCGGTTTGATGGATGGGGCTGCAAATTGCGCTGCTGCGGACAGGTAATAGGGGCTGTAATGCTGCGGTTAGAGGAAAGGAGGAGTTGAGAAATCAATCGACGACCCATGTTTGTGTGTATGTGTGTGTGTGTAAGACTCGTCTCCGGTGGCTCGCTGATGGCAAGCAAGGTTGCCACCGGCGAGGCAGCGGCAGAAGCAGCAGGACTGTGAGAAAGTGGGGATTGGGTCTCTTCCACAAACTGCGTAGTTTCTGGGTCTCCCAGCAACAAGGGCGACGACGGCAGCGGAGAGAAATTTATACCCAGACCGGTCAGCTGTGCGTCAACCTGCCTGTCGTCCCTGTCTGTCTCTCTCTCTCTCTCTCCGTCCCTCTCTGGCGCCTCAGAAATTCCTCATGCACTAAATCTGCTTTCTTCCTCCCTCCCTCTCTCTGTCGCGTCTGTCTGTCTTTCTCTGTCTGTTTTCTCTCAAATCCCCTTCGGTTTCACCGCTTCATGTAGGTGTTTTGCGTTTTTGTTTCCGTCTTTCCCTTCTTTTCCGGTGAGGTTGGTTCCTCGCCGAGGAAAAACGTGGAAGAATGCTGCGAAACTTCGCGATGATCCAGTTTTTTTGTTGTTGTTATCGTGGGGTTGTTTTGCTCCTGTCTTGTTGTTGTCGAAGGTGGGAATGTTCGGCGCTAAAAGCCTGTGCACTGGAGATTGCTCACGTTTTGAGTTGTTGGGGTGATGTTTGGCAGCAACAGCAATGTATGGTTCGCGAAGTCAGGTGCATGATTTTTCATCTCTGAGTAAGGTTTCTTGGCGCAGGGAAACCCCGAGGAATTCGTGTGGGAATGAAGTCGTGTATTTTTAGCCATCAGACGGATTTAAGCTGGTTGTGGTCCAAGTAAATAACCTCAACTTGACTGACGGAGTTCCGTTCCAGTGTGAAGGTTAAAGAATGAAGAGTGAGAGAGAGAGAGGCGTTGCCTCTTGAGAACACTTCTATTTTTCGAACTCCATCTTTTTTTAGGATTTCGTTTTTGAGAGTTTTTATAGATTTAGTCTCTGTATGAGCTTACAGTAAAAAAAAATCTAATCTGCGAAAAGTCTTGATGGGGAATCGGCAGGAATGAATTTTCCGCAATCTGAAATGCATACCGTGAAATCTCTTTACACCAAAATTTTAACGCATAATAAAATATTGGGGACTGTAAAATCGGTTTGATGAAACAAAATTATGTTTTAAAATAACTTGGTTAACGTTGAGGCTAATGTGCACGGTCTCAAAAATAACTTCGCTATGAGCAATTATTTGCAAAAAAAGAAAGTACTGTATGAAGGACTTGAGATTTGGACATGATAAATTCTTGGACTGTGTCCATATTTTGAAATTTCTGCATGCTGGATCACATTTTCCCATAGTCTTTGGCGGGAATAATTTTGATCTCATTTTTGGCAGAAAAAGGGCTTCAAAAAATGCGATCATGAATGTTTTTCTCTACTCCTATGATACAGAAAAATTACCACGCATAAAACTATCAATAATCTCTTTTTCGGCTTGAAAAGGATTTTAAAAGGCAAAAAATAAGCACACATACTGCCATACTGTGTACTGTTGATTGGCAAAGATTGAAAACGTGGCACAATTTTGGCTGACTTCAAAGATGAAAAAGGGTGAATTTGAAGGGATTAGTTTTGACTTCATTACCATGGCAATACAGTTTCGCAATTTTTTCAAGAAATAATTATTATCTGGATTTTCTGGTAATTTTGGCAAAGAGTCCGTTTCTTGAGCCTATATCCAGATTTTGAGAGTGTTTTTGTGTGAATACTGTACAGTACAGTACTTTGAACTGCCCAGAAGTTATTTTTATTTGCATTTTGGGGCTCCACTGTATCATCATGACTTTTCACACCAAACCATTGAAGTATAAATCTGAGGAGAATGGGTAAATGTCCAGTTGTTCAAGTAATTCAACTTCACACCTTTGGGTTTATTCATTAGAAGTCATCAGATACTGATGCAGAAAAATAGGATAAAAAAAAATAGTATGCATTTTCGTCAAGGTTCGGGGTAACGAGGTCAAAGTAGCTAAAGGAAAATATTATTATAATCAGTAGCATTTTTTTTAGATCATATTGACGTATGCATTTGCAGTACTGTACTAAAGAACTTTATCATGTCATGAATTTCTTCCATTTATCAGGATAAATAGCTTGCGAAAGTGCACACAAACACTGGTCTCCTTTATCCCTGGATCTAACGCAGGTTACTAACCCCCAGATATGCACAACGTTGGGCAGTGTGGTAAACTACACCCCCCCCCCC
>CAJPEX010000341.1:54563-80761 GCA_905338405.1 Notodromas monacha
CCCCCCCCCCCCCCCCCGTGCTTTTGTAGATCTAAGTAGTCAGATAAATATCAAAGCAACTTGTTGTTGTTGTGTTTCCTGGGGAGTTTGTCCAATGCCACCAGAAGCATAGAAGTACAGAGATGCGCGCTTGTTCGACAGTAATTACTACTTGTGTTACACCTTGGTACAAGTAAGCAGGAGAACACAAATGGCTACTGGAACCCCAAACAAAGTTGGAATTATTTTGCGAAATAACGTTTACATTGAATGATCTTACGTTGCATGCAAGAGCTATTTGCGTCGCATAGGCTACAAATACTCTGCCACAAAATCATTTTTCCAGAGGGTTTGGAAATACTGTAGATCCATTCCAGTTCTTTACGTCCTATTCGACCAAACATTCAACTAAATTTGCTCGTCTTTCAGATCATGGGCAATTTTTGTTCAAGTAAAAGTTGAGAAAAAGACAACTGCTGTTCGGGAGTTTTTCGTTAATTCATGTCATTGTTTCGGACGCAAAACCAAGACCTATTCTTGGCCAGGTTGAACCTGTATTAAAATTAACCCGGAGAAAAGGTTGTACAGTATTTAAATTCATCCAATTTCTTCCGAATTACTGGCGCATGAACTGGAACTGACAGTCACTTGCATTTTTGTTTTACGTGTAGACTTTCTTCAAAGAAATAAAAAAAAAGCCAGTGCAAATAGTTTTTGAAACCCTTGTATTCGATTTTCCGAAGAACTTCTCGTGTTAGTTGCCTGCCGAACTCAAAATTCGAACATGAGGAGTTCAATTTTTTTCGTGGAGCGGGTTTCAAAGGAATCAATTGTTTTTTTTTTCATTTTTGACCAATAAAGATATAAAAAAGAGAGGTTATTCACTCCTGAAGGTCGTTTAAAAAAAATCTGCAGAGTCGCACTGACTCACCTTTGCGGTGATAGTTTTTCTACCCGAAACTCCGTCTACATCAAAGGCTTTTTTTAATTTTTCAGATACAGTATTACAGTTAAGATTATTCAGAATAAAATTTTTGGAAACGTGAATCAGGTTAATTTATGACGTTAGACGTGTTGATAATTGTTGGCAAGCTTTATGATTTCACTTATGCTCTTACTGGCGATATTTTTCTGTCGTTTGCATGAAACGCATGCATTATTTCTCAACAATGGAGTTATTCGTAAAGTACAGTAATAGTTTTGGAGGTTGATTGAAATCATAGAAGAAGTAAATTTCTAGGATTAAACAGTGTTGAGGATTTTTTTTTCAATCTGGGGAAAAAGTGTAACTCATTTCACCAAGAAATTTCAACTCCTTGTTGGAGTTGATTGTAAGACGAAGTTTTGTCATTGAAACCGGAATGGGACGTCTCAGTTCACTTCCGCCTTGAAGTATTTTTTTATTGTAATTTTTTTCTTAGACTTGAAATATTCCAGTTGGTCGGCAGATCCCGCGTGCAGAGCCAGAAACGTTCGCCATTTTTCGGCCTGCAAATTTAGATTCGAGTGCTCAAACCCTACAAAAAGAAAGAAAGAAGCAAGCAAGGTCCCCTGGACGAAGGGGACCTGGACTTCTCCCCTCGCAAAGCGATGAATACAATGAGAGCAGATAGGGCCGCCTTTTCACTTGTTCGGGACGAAACTGCGTCGAAGTGCATGAACCCCCTGTCCCGCCAAAAAAAACCGGGGGCATCAAACAATTCCTCAATGTCAGAGAAGCTTTGACATGCCGACCTCGGGAAGAAATGATAAAAAATAAGGAATAGTCAAGCATTGAGGACTTTCACTTTCAGTTCGACCCCAGGAGTACAGACAAGTAAATAACCTCAACTTGACTGACGGAGTTCCGTTCCAGTGTGAAGGTTAAAGAATGAAGAGTGAGAGAGAGAGAGGCGTTGCCTCTTGAGAACACTTCTATTTTTCGAACTCCATCTTTTTTTTAGGATTTCGTTTTTGAGAGTTTTTATAGATTTAGTCTCTGTATGAGCTTACAGTAAAAAAATCTAATTTGCGAAAGGTCTTGATTGGGAATCGGCAGGAATGGGTTTTCCGCAATCTGAAATGCATACCGTGAAATCCCGTTACAACAAAGTTTTAACGCACAATAAAATATTGGGGACTGTAAAATCGCTTTGATGAAACAAAAATACTAATGAGGCTAATGTGCACGGTCTCAAAAACAACTTCGCTAGGAGCAATTATTTGTTGCAAAATAATTTACTGTATGAAGGACTTGAGATTTGGACATGATAATAAGAACCTGACACAGGTATAAAACTTTAAAGACGTACGACCTAGTGTAAAAGGGTATCAGAAACCGCCCTTATTAAAACTAGAGTAAAAACCGTCTTTTTCCCGAAGTTTTTTACGCTAGTACTTATTTTTTCTCTACTCCTATGGTACAGAAAAATTACCACGCATAAAACTATCAATAATCTCTTTTTCGGCTGGAAAAGGATTCGAAAAGGCAAAAAATAAGCACACATACTGCCATACTGTGTACTGTTGATTGGCAAAGATTGAAAACGTGGCACAATTTTGGCTGACTTCAAAGATGAAGAAGGGTGAATTTGAAGGGATTAGTTTTGACTTCATTACCATGGCAATACAGTATCACAATTTGTTCAAGAAATGATTATTATCTCGATTTTCTGATAATTTTGGCAAAGAGTCCGTTTCTTGAGCCTATATCCAGATTTTGAGAGTGTTTTTGTGTGAATACTGTACAGTACAGTACTTTGAACTGCCCTGAAGTTATTTTTATTTGCATTTTGGGGCTCCACTGTATCATCATGACTTTTCACAACAAACCATTGAATTATAAATTTGAGGAGAATAAGTAAATGTCCAGTTGTTCAAGTAATTCAACTTCATACCTTCGGATTTATTCATTAGAAGTCATCAGATACTGATGCAGAAAAATAGGATAAAAAAATAGTATGCATTTCCATCAAGGTTCGGGGTAACGCGGTCAAAGTAGCTAAAGGAAAATATTATTATAATCAGTAGCTTTTTTTTTTAGATCATATTGACGTATGCAATTGCAGTACTGTACTAAAGAACTTTATCATGTCATGAATTTCTTCCATTTATCAGGAGAAATAGCTTGCGAAAGTGCACACAAACACTGGTCTCCTTTATCCCTGGATCTAACGCAGGTTACTAACCCCCAGATATGCACAACGTTGGGCAGTGTGGTAAACTACACCCCCCCCCCCGTGCTTTTGTAGATCTAAGTAGTCAGATAAATATCAAAGCAACTTGTTGTTGTTGTGTTTCCTGGGGAGTTTGTCCAATGCCACCAGAAGCATAGAAGTACAGAGATGCGCGCTTGTTCGAGTCATTAATGATGAACACAATGTGGAACCATGTTCATTCGTCCTCTTGTGTTTACCGATGACCTTGGGGTTTGTTTCAACCTTAATAAAACGCTTTATTGCAAATGTAACTTACTAGAATGCAACGTCGCAAGAGCTATTTGCGTCGCATAGGCTACAAATACTCTGCCACAAAATCATTTTTCCAGAGGGTTTGGAAATAGATCCATTCCAGTTTTTTATGTCCTTTTCGACCAAACATTCAACCAAATTTGCGCATCTTTCAGATCATGGGCGATTTTTGTTCAAGTAAAAGTTGAGAAAAAGACAACTGTTGTTCGGGAGTTTTTCTTTAATTCATGTCATTGTTTCGAAGGCAAAACCAAGACCTATTCTTGGCCAGGTTGAACCTGTATTAAAATTAACCTGGAGAAAAGTTTGTATTTAAATTCATCCCTACTGGCGCATGAACTAGAACTGACAGTCACTTGCATTTTTGTTTTACCCGTAGACTTTCTTCAAAGAAATAAATAAAAGCCAGTGCAAATAGTTTTTGAAACCCTTGTATTCGATTTTCCGAAGAACTTCTCGTGTTAGTTGCCTGCCGAACTCAAAATTCGAACGTGAGGAGTTCAATTTTTTTCGTGGAGCGGGTTTCAAAGGAATCAATTGTTTTTTTTTTCATTTTTGACCAATAAAGAGATAAAAAAAAGAGAGGTTATTCACTCCTGAAGGTCGTTTAAAAAAATCTGCAGAGTCGCACTGACTCACCATTACAGTAATAGTTTTTCTACCCGAAACTCCGTCTACGTCAAAGGCTTTTTTTTTAAATTTTTCAGATATTACAGTTAAGATTATTCAGAATGAAATTTTTGGAAACGTGGATCAGGTTAATTTATGACGTTAGATAGACTTGTTAGTTATTGTTAGCAAGCTTTATAATTTCACATATGCTCTTACTGGCGATATTTTTCTGTCGTTTGCATGAAACGCATGCATTATTTCTCAACAATGGAATTATTCGTAAAGTACAGTAATAGTTTTGGAGGTTGATTGAAATCATAGAAGAAGAAAATTTCTGGGATTAAACAGTGTTGAGGATTTTTTTTTCAATCTGGGGAAAAAGTGTAACTCATTTCACCAAGAAATTTCAACTCCTTGTTGGAGTTGATTGTAAGACGGAGGTTTGTCATTGAAACCGGAATGGGACGTCTCGGTTCACTTCCGCCTTGAAGTCTTTTTTTATTGTAATTTTTTTCTTAGACTTGAAATATTCCAGTTGGTCTGCAGATCCCGCGTGCAGAGCCAGAAACGTTCGCCATTTTTCGGCCTGCAAATTTAGATTCAAGTGCTTGAATCCTACAAAAAGAAAGAAAGAAAGAAGCAAGGTCCCCTGGACGAAGGGGACCTGGACTTCTCCCCTCGCAAAGCGATGAATACAATGAGAGCAGATAGGGCCGCCTTTTCACTTGTTCGGGACTAGCCTCTGGTTTATTTTTTATTTTTACCCCCCATTCTCAGCCCACGTGACTTGCGCATGATCTTCTTCTTCTTCCCTGACCTTGCTTGTTCCAAGCTTTCCCGCCCAAAGGGAAGAAGAAAGTGAATACATGTACCGTATTATTTGTTGTTTGTTCAATGACTCATGTCATGACTGAGGTTTCGGGCAATGGGTTTTTGGTTGCTGCTTCTTTGCAGACACGCAGTCGAATTGGCGGAAAATGTTCGAGGTGCTGGGTTCAGTTCGATGATGAGAGAAAATTCCCCTCGATTGTCTGTCCTACATATTTTTCGGTGATGATGAATCGGGGTTCCGGAATCTCAATGACCCATGTTACGGAGGGACAGGGAATGAATGAATGATAATACAATTCATTCCACAGTATTTGGTTCAAGTTCAACTACAGGTGAACCTTGGTCAGTCGAGCCTCCCGAAGTCGATTTTTTTTTTCAAGTCCCTGTCTGAATTCCCTTGAAAATAATGTATCAAAAACCTCTCTAACTCGAAGTCGTTTCCTCTCAAACCTCCTGAATTCGAATTTTCTGAGGACTTTCGGATAATTGTTTTCTTCACAAATGAAAGAGAAAAGGAATAAAACATGTAACTTAAACGGAAGTGTAACACTAATAGAGCAAATGAACCCCTGCCTCAAAATTCAGCATGGTGTAAACTTGTGCAAGGAGCAAGTTGAGGCCCAGAATATCCGACTCAACAATTTCATGCAATTATTTTATGTTTCCCCGAAAAAGAAATGCTTCTTTTCATCGATTTGGAGCCTCCATAAATCGAAACCTCTCCAAGTTGAATTTTTTTTTTGCTGGTCCCTTGAAATTCGAGTTGGAGAGGTTCGACTTCTCGGAACTTTCTCAAAAAATGAACCCTTGGGAAACAAAAGAAAATTATTTGCTAGCAGTCGAACTTCAGCAACCTGCAAATTAAAATCGATGCGCAGAGCTTGTGTCATGTGCTGAAACGCGGTTTATAAATAATTGCGAAACCGTTTCCGGAACTGCAGACAAGCAGTCCAATTTGCGGAAAATGCTGAGGTGCTGGGTTCAGTTCAGCGATGAAGAAATTCACTACGATTTTCCATCTACAAATTTTGTTTTCTATGATGATGATGATGAGGCGAGGTACGAAAATCTTGATGACCATGTCACGAAGGAACAGGGATGATAATAGCAATTTGTATACGGTACAATATTATGTTTAGTTTCAAGTTCAGCAATCCCGAAACTTGCTAGAAAATGAACCCGTAAGAAAGAAAAATACTTGTTACAGCTCCTGCGAATTGAAGCGATACGCAGAGCTCTTGCCATGTCTTGAAATTTGGTTCATTATAAATAGCGAAAACGTTTCCGAAACTGCAGTCGAATTCTCGGAAAATGTTGAGATGATGGCTTCAGTTCGATGATGAGGAAATTCACTTTGTCTGTCTGTCAGCGATGTTTCTTCGATTATGATGATGATGATGAGTCGAGGTACAAAAATCTCAACAACCATGTTACGGAGGAACAGGAATGATAATACAGTAGTTATATACTGTACTACACATTCTATTTCGTCCCAAGTTCAAAAATCCCGCTTGAACGACCTTTTACTTGGACTTTCTTTCTTTTTAATGACCAATGCTTATTAATAGGTGGATGGACGTCTAATTTCGCTAAGCGTCTCGAACACAGCACACGGCTTTTTTACGATAATATATTTAAGCGAAAACGCTTCCGGAACTGCGGAATGCAATGCATGTGACTCACGTTCAGCACCATCGCAAATCCTGCGTGCTAAAATGGTACAGTACTGTATTGTACTACAGTACCACGAAACTTCTCTTGTTCTCGTCCTGTTGCGCCAAGTCAATGGTNAGCGAAAACGCTTCCGGAACTGCGGAATGCAATGCATGTGACTCACGTTCAGCACCATCGCAAATCCTGCGTGCTAAAATGGTACAGTACTGTATTGTACTACAGTACCACGAAACTTCTCTTGTTCGCGTCCTGTTGGTCAAGTCATTGGTGACAGAAAAGTTTCACTATACGACGAAATTCTTCATTTCCGCGAGAGTCGGCCCACAATTTTTTTTAATTTTATTTTTTCACTTTATTTATCTGATGGAGAGAACAAAACAGCTGTGATCCGGTCGACCCCGGAAGAACACTGGTTTACTTTTATTTTTTCTTGCGCCGCCTTTTCAGAAGAAGAAGAAAGGAAGAAACACTTGTGACGAATCAAAATTCAGCTACCTGGAGATAACATTGATAAGCAGAGCTTTTGTCATGCCAAAATGCGTATTATATACACTTTATACCGTATAGCGAAAACGATTTTAGCGCAAAGTATTCGTTTAATTTACGCCGGGAAGAACACTGATATACTTTAGGCCAGTGGTCCGTGGAACATTTCCTCCAGCATAGTAAATTTATCAGAAGTAGCAATGAAGTCGGTTCTCTTTATCTGAAATTTTTGAAAGACAATTTAAATTATCTGATAAAAAACAAGTTGCCTTTTCTCCTAATAGCACTTCAGACAAATTTTCACCAGCTGAAATAATTATTTCAATTTTTCATTCTGAGAAACTTTTCTTCCAGCCCACCTTCCTAATTTTTTGGAAGGCATTACACCATATACAGTAGCTGCTTTGTCAATTCTTAATTTTTGCAGAAAAGCAGAAACTTTTCAGGATGTCTGCCACAAAGTGTTTCAAGCAGCACTTTTTTGATCCTACAACAATTTTATGTAACTTTGTCGGTCCGAAGAAATTGTTTGGAAAATTTGCCGGATTGCAAAAAAAANATGATCTTCTTGTTCTTCCCTGACCTTGCTTGTTCCAAGCTTTCCCGCCCAAAGGGAAGAAGAAAGTGAATACATGTACCGTATTATTTGTTGTTTGTTCAATGACTCATGTCATGACTGAGGTTTCGGGCAATGGGTTTTTGGTTGCTGCTTCTTTGCAGACACGCAGTCGAATTGGCGGAAAATGTTCGAGGTGCTGGGTTCAGTTCGATGATGAGAGAAAATTCCCCTCGATTGTCTGTCCTACATATTTTTCGGTGATGATGAATCGGGGTTCCGGAATCTCAATGACCCATGTTACGGAGGGACAGGGAATGAATGAATGATAATACAATTCATTCCACAGTATTTGGTTCAAGTTCAACTACAGGTGAACCTTGATCAGTCGAGCCTCCCGAAGTCGAATTTTTTTTTTTTTCAAGTCCCTGTCTGAATTCCCTTGAAAATAATGCATTAAAAACCTCACTAACTCGAAGTCGTTTCCTCTCAAACCTCCTGAATTCGAATTTTCTGAGGACTTTCGGATAATTGTTTTCTTTACAAATGAAAGAGAAAAGGAATAAAACATGTAACTTAAACGGAAGTGTAACACTAATAGAGCAAATGAACCCCTGCCTCCAAATTCAGCATAGTTTAAACTTGTGTAAGGAGCAAGTTGATTCCAGAATATTCGACTCAACAATTTCATGCAATTATTTTATGTTTCCCCGAAAAAGAAATGCTTCTTTTCATCAATTTGGAGCCTCCATAAATCGAAAACTCTCCAAGTCGATTTTTTTTTTGCTGGTCCCTTGAAATTCGAGTTGGAGAGGTTCGACTTCTCGGAACTTTCCGAAAATGAACCCTTGAGAAAGGAAGAAAATTATTTGCTAGGAGTCGAACTTCAGCGACCTGCAAAATTAAATCGATGCACAAAGCATCTATCATGTGCTGAAACGTGGTTTATACATAATTGCGAAAAAGTTTCGGAACTGCAGACACGCAGTCCAATTTGCGGAAAATGCTGAGGTGCTGGGTTCAGTTCAGCTATGAAGAAATTCACTACGATTTTCCATCTACAAATTTTGTTCTCTATGATGATGATGAGGCGAGGTACGAAAATCTTGATGACCATGTCACGAAGGAACAGGGATGATGATAGCAATTTGTATACGGTACAATATTATGTTTAGTTTCAAGTTCAGCAATCCCGAAACTTGCTAGAAAATGAACCCGTAGGAAGAAAGAAAAATACTTGTTACAGCTCCTGCGAATTGAAGCGATACGCAGAGCTCTTGTCATGTGTTGAAATTTGGTTCATTATAAATAGCGAAAACGTTTCCGAAACTGCGGTCGAATTGTCGGAAAATTTTGAGATGATGGCTTCAGTTCGATGATGAGGAAATTCACTTTGTCTGTCTGTCAGCGATGTTTCTTCGATCATTATGATGATGATAAGTCGAGGTACGAAAATCTCATTACTGTATAATGGAGGAACAGGAATGATAATACAGTAGCTATACACTGTACATTCTATTTCGTTCCAAGTTCAACAATCCCAGAACTTGCTGGAAAATGAACCTGAAAGAAAGAAAAATTACTGGTTACGAATAATTATCCACCTACCTGCAGATTAAAGCGATTCGCAGAGCTTGTGTCGTGTGCCGAAAAAATGCTATTATATAAATAGCGAAAACGCTTCCGGAACTGCGGAATGCAATGCATGTGACTCACGTTCAGCACCATCGCAAATCCTGCGTGCTAAAATGGTACAGTACTGTATTGTACTACAGTACCACGAAACTTCTCTTGTTCTCGTCCTGTTGCGCCAAGTCAATGGTGACAAAAAAGTTTCACTATTCGCCGAAATTCTTTATTTCCGCGAGAGTCGGCCCACATTTTTTTAAATTTAATTTTTTCACTTTATTTATCTGATGGAGAGAACAAAACAGCTGTGATCCGGTCGACCCCGGAAGAACACTGGTTTACTTTTATTTTTTCTTGCGCCGCCTTTTCAGAAGAAGAAGAAAGGACGAAAAACACTTGTGACGAATCAAAATTCAGCTACCTGGAGATTACATTGATAAGCAGAGCTTTTGTCATGCCAAAATGCGTAATATATACACTTTATACAGTATAGCGAAAACGATTTTAGCGCAAAGTATTCGTTTAATTTACGCCCCTTCTTGTGACTATATGAAATCCGGTCACCAGGCACCTTGTAAAGGAGGTCGTATCATTTAAATAGTCTTCATCGTTACTTCAGCCAAGAGAAATAGACTTTAAAAACTTTCTGTTAAATTTAATACTGATGAAAAACAAGTTGGCTTTTCTCCTAATAGCGCTTCAGACAAATTTTCACCAGCTGAAATAATTATTTCAATTTTTCATTCTGAGAAACTTTTCTTCCAGCCCACCTTCCTAATTTTTTGGAAGGCATTACACCATATACAGTAGCTGCTTTGTCAATTCTTAATTTTTGCAGAAAAGCAGAAACTTTTCAGGATGTCTGCCACAAAGTGTTTCAAGCAGCACTTTTTTGATCCTACAACAATTTTATGTAACTTTGTCGGTCCGAAGAAATTGTTTGGAAAATTTGCCGGATTGCAAAAAAAAATTAAATTCAGGAGCCGATTATAAACCTTGAGAAATGTCTGAATTCCGGGGAAAATGAAAGTAAGTTGAAACACCCCCAAGTTTTTTTCTCTTTATCTGTGCGGAACTGAATCATCCTAGTTCCGCTTATGCAAAAGTAGTGATGGCTGAAACCACAAAAAACATATGTGGACCATTTTTAATTTGACTCGACGATGGCTGAAACTACGTGTAAAATGAAAATTGGTCAACATTTCTTGCCAAGTATGCATTGGCACGGTTTCCGACATGCTTCACTTTTCACATGCTATTCGATGTTCAATTTCCTAAAAATTCAACAAGCGGCAGCATTCTTGCTGAGCTTGCAAATTTTTTTCTGAATTATAATCCTTCGGCTTGAAAGTGAAAATATTCTTCCGGTCAATGAGCTGCTGGGAATGAATGTTCACTGGGTTCCCACACTTCATTTATTAGCATAACTGGTTTACGCTCACCACCGGGCGTGGTTCAAAAATGCTGCCTTTCTTGGGCTGCATTTTTCGAGGCGTTTTCAAAGTGGTATGGAGATTATGTCAATGCAATGATTTTCAATCATTCACCGACAGACTTGGAATTTAATGCTTGTCTGATCAGGTTGAAACTGCTGACTAGAACCCGTGACGAGATCTGAGGTTGACGCGATGTCATTTCATTTTCAGTAAAATTACACATCATCCGAGTTTGTATTTGAAGGGTTCCGTTTTTCCTTTTTATACAACGTTTTCGAAATATTTAATTGACTCATTTCCAATGTTATCCGGAGGTTTCTCGTTCTTTCTTGCGCCATCATATGAAAAAAATCACAATGCGAATAAAAATAATTGGGGAATCTGACTCACGGAAAAAATTTCTCATTCTTATTTTACAATTGGTTTGATTGAATTTTTCCAATGATTAGAATGAAATGTTGAAAATACGAATGCAACGAAAAGTATTTCTAGAAATTTGATTCGTGATGTGTTTTCCATTCCTGTGGAAAAACTGGGGATGATTGAATGTTCCAAGAATGTGATCAAAATTTTTGAAATGTTCGTGCATATTTATAATGGCTTTTACCTTAATTCGCATCATATACGGTTGTACCACTTCGAATCCTGCGAAACCATTTTTTTGTCGGATCTAAATTCCGAATCCAACGGCACCATTTTCACATTATTCAAAATTTGAAGCGCTTTTCTTCCTACGTGTTGAAAACTTGTTTTTTATTGTTATTTAGATTTCAAATAATTGTAGGAAGTATAGTATCAATATAGCTCACAATTTAAAACGGAAGGTAATTAATAGGCAAGGCATCTCGATTCTACAGTATTTGAAATTAAACTCTTGATTTTGTTCCTTCGTCATTAAAAAAAAATTGTTCTCGAGGAAGTAGGTCCAACATCGTCAGGTTCATTCTGACAAAAATATGAAAAATTCCTTCCGTGATAATGACTCAGATTTATTCTGTGCAGAACAGTTGATTTATTCATTATTTTGATATCCGTGGCTGCAATGCTGAACTCAAAATATTTTACACCTTGAACTGTTGACAGACTGGTAATCCAAACATTGCCCGAGTCATGGAAATAATTGATGATCTTTGGAAAATGGAGAAGGGACTTGTTTTGATGTCGATCCGAGAGTGACTTCGAGAATTCCGATTTGAAAAATCGAAAAATACGAGGTTTCTTTCCAAACGAGTTTATATTTCGTAGAATATGATTGTTCGATAATTTTTAAACATTTTAAATCTCATTGACATTGATGGAGAGGAAACTGTGCAGCAGTGAAGTGATATTGATTGATGAAATGATGCGGCTTCTTTCTGAAAATCCATGTGGGGCCATTCAAATTATTATTATTAGCTGAATTTTATGTCGGCTCTTATTGTTCGTGTCCACAATCGTCCTTTTTTTGCCATAAAATCTTCAGTTTGCGTTTTTATGAATACAGTTTTGCCCGCTGTTGATATAATATATGTTGTGTCATTCTTTTTCGTTGCAGGTGGCAGAAAACTCCTTGCACATTTTCCACTTGCTTGCCTGAAGTATATGTTTTGCTGACAGACATCGGTTTTTTACGCGATGTTTTTCTGCGGATGAGGAAGAAATTGGAGATAGAGAAGAGAACCTTTTGATGATTTGTTTTGTACTCAAGCCGAGCTGGGAGGACTGAAGGTGCAGAAGAGTGACAAGCGAATTCTAGTGATACTTTTTTCATCCAAAAGATGCATTATTTTCCGTTTATTTCATTCATTGTGCAATCTTTTCGGAAGGAATATCGGCTGAAGTTGTCATGGAGCGGGAACGGAAGGAAGGATAATTTATTTTCCAATCAATGCCCAGAAAGAAAGAAAAAAAAGAGTGTGAGAAAGTTTTAGCGGGGATCGAGGTTTCAATTTTCTTTTTTTTCAAGTCCCTGACGTAATGACTTTGGATGTGAGTTGGCTCTTTTTTACTCAAAACATTTCTTTTTTAAACTTCCTTCTTCTCCCGGGAGAACAGAAAACTACGAGTTTAAGGTGTGTGTTCAAGATTTTTCTTGTGGTGATTGATGAGGTAGTTCACGTGACAATGTCTTCATGCAAAAAAAAATGTGAGATTGATGTGCAATTCTCCTCGGATGAAGGAATGAAACCAGGGATGCAAGTATTTTGGCCTGGCATGCATTGTAAAACTCCGTGGCCAAGAATTGTGTTTCATGTACAGGGTGTAAATGTTGTCAACAAGGTGCTGTTCTTTCAAAAAAAAATACCGTGTATGGAGGCTATTGTGTTTTTTTTTTTGCGAATGACTGTGTGCCGATTGTTCGTCGCATTAACACAGTTGTGAATTTTAGCCAGAAACATTATAGTTTCATGTATTTTTTTGCACCAATTGAATGAAAGCTCTACGGGTACACAGTGTTTACAAGTTGGTTTTCCTACGAGTCGTGACCTTCAGAGGTGTTTTTTTTTTGCGAGAGTTTTTGAGAGAGCGGGAGATTTTGCGTGAGAGGTTGTTCCTTTCTTCATTCCCACTTCCTTTATCCACTGCCGACTTTACCACGAAGAAGTAGTTTTAATCAGAATGTGGAAGGAGGTCTTTTTTTTTCAGGCAAGTAGTTCGATTTTTTTCTTGGATGAGAGTCCTTGTGAAACGTTTTTTTTTTTTTTTCGTGAACAATTGGCAATGTGGGGACGGAGGCTGTGGGAAAAGAAGAGAAAAAGGACAAGGTGGGGGTGTAGAAATAATTCGGGTGATGCAATTATTATTTTTTTCTCATGTGGTGGTGTGAGCAATTATATATATTGCGAGGACTTGAGTTGCCACGAGTCAAAGACAAGTTTCCCTGAGCTAGGATGAAGAAGTGCGTGTCATGTTGATCCGCTGCGATTGGTTTTTTTTCTGGCTGGCCCCGTTCCATGAGCTCTGCAGAACAGTGTTTTGTGCTATATGTAATAAAAGTAAGAAAAATTTTTTGGAAAAAAAGTTTTTGGTGCATTTTCAAAAAAAAAATGAATGCGCTAATATTTCTGCGTAAGTAGGCACACTTGAAGGTCGCAACCACAAATGTTTCTACAAACACACTCCCTTATCACTGCGTTTCCTGTATAAAAAGGGATGTACTTTACAGACTTTAGTTTGTTAAATTAAGGTCCTGAAGTAGTGAAATTTCAAACTCATATAATTCGGTATACGTTTGAACAATATTTGTTACCTGCTGGCTCACGTAATTGTCGCAGCAATTGGAGGAAATATTCAGATATTTTGAATATTGACTTCCATTGACTTTGGATATCATGAACGAAGAATTCAACAGCTTCAAAAGGAATGAATTTTAAAATTGTGATACAGTATTGTATACTTTATAACATCGTTCTTTAAACTTACAAAATCGAAAATTTTGTGGGTCGGGTGCCGGATTTTTGTTGCTTGTCCGGAACAGAATTTTTTTCTTGATGAAACCGTGAAAGAAATTGTGATCCAGATAAAAAATTACTTGACAAATCGAAATAAACCCTAGAATGGATTAGTTTTGTATTTCAGAGACCACATGCATTCCATTGTGAATGTTTGACCTTTGCTGGTTTAACCATCCGCAAACAAAATATTGCATGATCTGTTGATCACACTACAGTACAAGTAACTGATGTACACGCTCATCATAAACTTTCCCTCTGAAACAGAAATAAAAAATATGTATGGATATTTAAGCATGATTACTGATGTTCACATACAGTACACTGTACGAATTTTAATGGGCAGTAAGTTTCAATTTTGAATGCAAAGAAAACGTTTCAAAATATTTTAAAAATAAATTCATTTTAGATTTACTGGGCTCCTATTCCTATTTATGTTTTTGTCGAACCATGGATTTTCTCTAACCAATTTGGAATAAAAATAAGTTTTACATTTTTTGAAATGCCTGTGATATCACAGATTCAATTTCATCGCGTCAGAAGCCCTGTCTGTAATTTATACTGCAATAATGGGTTCTGCCATGACAGTCGAGAGATGAATACAAATACAGTGCACTATTTGAAACATCGCATTGTTGTTCTATATAAGCCCATGTTTGATGAACACGAATACCGAAGAGGGCTGTTTCGGATGAAAGAAGGTCCCCTGCTTCAGTTGGTTTTCGCACAATCTTCTAAAAATACGGGATAGTGAGTGAGTCTAACTTGAGAATTGTTTTTCTGCATATTACCGTCATTAAAAATATTTCCACAAACAAGGTTGGAAACGGTCAAGATGGGCAAAGGGAAATGTTGAGTTTATTCTATTCTTGACGGGGTGTCAGAGAAACATAATTTTCTGCTTTTTTAACCTCGTCAAAAATAAAGAGAGAGGTGTTATTTTCTTTTGGAGGTCCTATTTAAACGAACCTTCAGAGGAGTACTGACTCACAAAATTCCACTTGTTTGTTTTTTCTCTTTTACTGCTGGGTAGTTGCGTATAAGTCAATTCAGGAATAAGGTTGATTCATCAATCCGAAAATACTGCAAGCTCTTGCTGTTAATGTTGATCTTGTCAATGATGGAATGAGATGAAAACGTCATTCCATCCGTTATTAAATTATGATTTCTGATCTTTTGTAGAATCTTTGGTTCGTCCTATTCTAGACGGATTTACGTCACGACAGCCCTTCTTTCGGAAAAACGGACGCAGTCCCGAGGAAGCGATCTCGCACGGAACTGGAACACCATCATTTTCGCGACAATCCCATTTAATTTGGTGCATTTTTTTTTTTTTGTAACTTTAAAGTGGTGCAGATTCCCGTTTAAGTCGTAAAGTCGGTTCGAGACAAAGTTTCGAGTTTGGTAGTTGCCTCATCGCTTCTAAACAGTTCCTTGTGAGTTCACTTCCTCATGATGTGAAGCCAGATTTTGTAATGAAAATCTGCGCAAGTTCGTGTTTCCAGACAGGTTTTGGCAAGTTCAACGTTTCTCCAGAACTAATAAAATATTCCGTAATTTCCGCCACAAAGGAACCTTCGTGGTTGTTCTTTTCTTTACCCCTGAAATGTGAGTCACGCTGTGCATACTTTTCCTTCGCCGAATATTCTTCAATTATGAAACAATTAATTCATACGCATTTCAATAATGAATTCATTTTCAAGATGCAATGTATACAACAGTGAATTTCTCTATTGGGAAATCTAGAATAGTCTCTGTTCCTCCAGCATCTTCGGCGACTTTAAAATTCTTTTGAAGAATTGAAGGCATTTCTGTTATCCTTTTTGTATCGAGCAGCTTAATTTTTAGACGGGATTCCTTGCGTACTTTCTCATCAACGAGCTTGGAAGCATTAGTGCACGAAAAAATGCAAATACCATAATCGGAGAATTCCTTCAATATTCTGCTTGTTGTTGTCGTCGTATCGGATTTCTGAGCTTATCGTATGGATATTTTGTTTATTCGTCTGCTCTTGGTGTTGTGTTCGTCATTGGAATGGCCTGATGAAGGAAAGGTAATCCCCGAGGGAATTGCTTGCTGTTTTATATTCGTGATTAGGATGTTGTTGCTTCATTGGACAGCACTCTTCTGCGTTCAGGTATACAGAGAAATATTTGAAAAATACACCAACTTCTTCGAAAAAATTGATGTAACTCAGAAAAATTATAATGCGTGATGTTTTCCTCGTGGTAACAGGGCTAACATCGCACAGTTTCCTTGTTTTTGTGCGATGGAATAAACCTTAGTCATCAAGTTCATCAAGGAAGCTTTGTTTAATATTGATATTTTGTTTCCAAACATTATAAGTAAAGCATATTATTATTAAGATAGATTTCAATTCCAAATTTTTGGATTGACCTTTGGATGACTTAAAGTTAATAGTGTTCTAGGGGTGTCTTCTGCGCGTGGAATATAATAAGGATAAAATTTTCGAGACACTACATTTTTAGACTTAAGTTCGGGTGAACTTTTAGTTTAAGTGTGATGATATTTATAATATTAAAGTGGATAAGTCTAAAAAAAAATTTTGAAATGGAGAGGAAAGGTTACAATTTTCGAAAAAAATGCCACATTAAAATCTGTACCAAAAAATGACTTAAACCTCGTTTTTGTTCCAATGTTTTCTTTGAAATTTTCAACAACAAAAATGTCACATGAAAATTTGTACCAAAAAAGACTTGCACCTCGTTTTTGTTCCCTTTTTTTTTTGAAAATGTGCAGGTGCTGGTTCTTGGGTAAATGCAGGACCATGGAACGAAATACAGTATTTGTTCAAAGGGTTACAATATTTGCTGATTTGGCACTGATACGAACCTGTGCTACACAAGTTTGATCCATATAGCGATAAATTTCTCAATTTATTAATTAAAAACTATTTGCCAGAGAAGTTCTACTCGGAATATCGAAGTCCCATCTCTCAGTTAATGGATTAGTTTGCGAGTCACTTTGCCCTACTTGAAGCATATTCATGTAGGTGATGATTAACTTGGTCCCATTTTAATTGTTTTTCATTATTTTATTTTTTTCAATAGTTCGATGTGGGTCACATTGGCGTCGGGATACAGGATCAATGCAATCTCGACGTTCTGTGTTCATGGACTTCGTTGAAAGCTGTACTGAAGTACGACGAACCATCGAGAGAACCGAAGTCTTCTTTCAATCCTGTCAAGCCTTTAGTGATGAACTTCGGAATTTCCGAACGCAGTGTTTCCCAACCCGTGGTCCTCGGGAAATTTTCTGCTGCATAATTTATAAACAAAAATAGCAATGAAGTCTGTTATTATTTTTTTCTGAAATGTCAGATAGACAATGACAGTGGAAATTATCTGAGGAAACAATAAAAGTTGGATTTCCTCCTAATAACACACAAGACAAGTTTTCACCTGCTGAAATAAATTATTTAATTTTTGTCATCCTGAAAAACCTTTTTCAAGCCCACCTTTTTTTAAATTTTTTGAAGACATTTCACTGTATTTATGTTTTTGTTGGTTCATATTTTTCGCAAAAAGCATACACTTTTTCAATGTCTGCCATACAGTCTTCCAAGTTTCAGGCAAAATATTTTTGAGTCCGCAAAATTTTTATGAAACTTTGTATCCATCTGCAGAAAATTTGTGGGAAATTTGGCAGTCTGCTAAACATTTTATGGAAATTTGCAGGTCCTTGGCCCCAAAGAGGTTGGGGAACGCTGTTGTAACCCACAATGTTTTCCAACCCATGGTCTGCAGAAGTTTATTGCCAATCCTCGCGAAATTTTCTTCAGCATAATACATCAAAACTAGCAATGAAGGCTGTTATTTTTGATTGAAATTTCAGCAAGACAATGACAGTTGAAATTATCTCATGGAAAACAAAAGGTTGGTTTTTTTCTTCATAACATTACAGACAAATTTTCAGCTACTGAAATACATTATTTTGATTTTTAATTCAGGGAAATCTTTTTGCAAGACCACCTTTCTAGTTTTTTGAAAACATTCCAATATAGCTGCTTCATTGCTTCTTAACTTAATTTTTTTCAAAAGCATACCATTTTTAAATACCTGCTATAAAGTCTTTCATGCAAGACTTTTTATGCCTGCAAACATTTTATGAAACTTTGACAGTCCCTAGAAAAATTTCGGAAATTTGCTGGTTTGCAAAAATTGTTATGGAAATTTGGCAGTCAGCAGAGCTGACCCAAAACGGTTCAGTACTGTTCTAAGAACACACAGGGGAATTCAGGTCGATCAGCAGCATGGACTTCGTGGCGGATCCATTATTTCCGCGGAGTTCTTATTCCTTTTGTCGAAAGGTTCGTGAGTGAACTCTTCTCTTTTAGGTGATGATTAACTTGGTCCCATTTTAATTGTTTTTCATTATTTTATTTTTTTCAATAGTTCGATGTGGGTCACATTGGCGTCGGGATACAGGATCAATGCAATCTCGACGTTCTGTGTTCATGGACCTCGTTGAAAGCTGTACTGAAGTACGACGGACCTGGCATCGGGAAAACCGAAGTCTTCTTCAATGCTGTCAAGCCTGTAGTGATGAACTTCGGAATTTCCGAACGCAGTGTTTCCCAACCCGTGGTCCTTGGGAAATTTTCTGCTGCATGATTTATAAACAAAAGTAGCAATGGAGTCTGTTATTTTTTTTCTGAAATGTCAGATGGACAATGGCAGTGGAAATTATTCGCAAAAAGATTTCTCTCCAAATTAAAGTTGGATTTACTCCTAATAACACTTGAGACAAATATTCACCTGCTGAAATTAATCATTTATTTTTTCCTCCTGAAAAACCTTTTTTCAAGCCCACCTCTTCTAATTTTTTTTAAAGACATTTCACTATATTTCCTTCATTATTGTTTCATATTTTTTGCAAAGAAGCATACACTTTTTCAATGTCTGCCATAAAGTCATCCAAGTTTCAGGCAAAATGTTTTGAGTCTGCAAAAATTTTATGAAACTTTGTATCCATCTGCAGAAAATTTGGCAGTCTGCTAAACATTTTATGGAAATTTGCAGGTCCTTGGCCCCAAAGAGGTTGGGGAACGCTGTTGTAACCCACAATGTTTTCCAACCCATGGTCTGCAGAAGTTTACTGCCAATCTTCGGGGAATTTTCTTCAGAATAATAAATCAGAAGTAGCAATGAAGGCTGTTATCTTTGATTGAAATTTCAGCAAGACAATGACAGTTGAAATTATCTCATGGAAAACAAAAGGTTGGATTTTTTCTTCATAACATTTCAGACAAATTTTTCAGCTACTGAAATAAATTATTTTAATTTTTAATTCAGAGAAATCTTTTTGTAAAACCATCTTTCTAGTATTTTTCAAGACATTCCATTATAGCTGCTTCATTGCTTCTCAACTTAATCTTTGCAAAAAGCATAACTTTTTAAATACCTGCTATGAAGTCTTTCAAGCAAGACTTTTTATGTCTGCAAACATTTTATGAAACTTTGACAGTCCCTAGAAAAATTTCGGAAATTTGCTGGTTTGCAAAAATTTCTATGGAAATTTGGCAGTCAGCAGAGCTGACCCAAAACGGTTGGGTACTGTTCTAAGAACACACAGGGGAATTCAGGTCGATCAGCAGCATGGACTTCGTGGCGGATCCATTATTTCCGCGGAGTTCTTATTCCTTTTGTCGAAAGGTTCGTGAGTGAACTCTTCTCTTTTGAGCTTGGAAAAACGGAATAATTTTCTTTCGAATTTGGTTCACTTGATGCATTATATGCGGAATGTAGATGGAGGGAAGATTTCAAAGGAACGACGTCCGCCAAAACAATATCCGTGAAAGCATGAAAATCTGGAGTACCGGCGCCGCGAAATTCTCAATCTGGATGGATAAAGGACGCCGCTGAAGCGAATTTCTGGAGCCTCCGTTTTTTTCAAAATATGTGTGTCATAATCTCCATTTCGAAGATGTTGTAATCCGTCATTGTTTTCTCGTCGGTATGCGTGGAGAAGCATTTTTTGATGAAGATGTGATTTTTTTTCCAGTTTCTTTATGGCGGGGCACTTGCAGCATGCGGATTTTACGGGAATCAAAAGCTATCGTCCAAATCGCTTCAGCAGTTTTGCATTTTGATTGATTCAGCTGCTAAATTTCGGAAGAGTGTGTGATGTGATATGCACCAGCAAAAGGTAAGGATCCAACAATAAGCGAGACAAAATTGTCATGCTTCCGATTTCCAAATTTTACCTTTTTATAATGACCGAAGTTTCAGGTTGTTTCCGAACAAAAATTCATAAGTAGCAATTTGGAATAGAGATTAAAATGGCATATAATTGAGCTGAAAAATAATTATTCTTTAGGGAAAACATATTCTTTGGCACACGAAAAAAATCAGCCCTGTTTGAAAAATTTTGTTGAATGTTTTGCAAAATTCACCCTAGCAGAATTTTGCTCTCCACTCAAAAGATGAGGCATCCTTCCTTCAGATTTTTTTGTTGTAGCCCAGTTTTCCCCTCAGAATTCTTGAAATCAACTTGACATTAATTTCAAGGGTTGCCTCTAGGTCTTCCATGGTAATTCCGCCATTTTCATCAAAGGATTTACACATCAAAGGATTAATCAAAGCATTTATATTATTTGAGAGCCGCCACATTGGCGGCTCTCAAATTCCAAACACAAATTCCGAACACCGATTTCGCAAAATCTTGAATTAATCCAGAAAAACTGAGTTCCTGCATGTCCAAATGTATTGTACAGTAGTAGTACAGTATTCCTTTATAGAATTCATTTGATATTTCTTCATTTTCTTCTTTCCAGAGGATTTCACGGTCGTATGGAAGAGCTGAATATGGATCTTCCCATCGAAAACTCGAGTTGTCCGCCATCACAGCTTTCATCTTCACCATGCGTCTATTTTTTTTTATTGCAGTTTCGGGATTGAATTGAAAACTGGACTCAAAAAGAGAACGATTTCTCGAATAACCTCATCTTCGAACGACGATTGAATTCCGAGCGTGGCTGACGTCATCAGCGTCTGATGCGTGCGGGCTGTGGGAAACTTCTTCGATATATTTCTGGACAAAAGCTTTTCATGGAAGATTCGAGTAATAACTTTACCAGTACATTACAGTACTGCAGTTCGGAAATCGTCAATGGATCGGGATTGCGCCTCGTTTGTGTTCATGGAATTCCAATGGGATACTTGTCATTTTTCGTATTGCCGCAAAAAATTCCTCCGTATCGCGTCGCGCGCTGTGATCATTACTGATTTTTCAAAGTGAGATTCAATGAAGAAAAATTTGGAAATTTCGAATATTTTTAAACTGCACAAATAAACTCCTTTAAATTGAAGATTATGCGAAGAGCTTTTGGGCTTCGAAATTCAGGTGCGGACACTCATTATTGCTAACGCCAGAAAATTATAGAAGCTATAATTGAAAGAAGAATTTGATCTCGAGAAATATATCTTTATAAAATGTAGTAAAGAGCTGGCCACAACTGAATCTCTAATACATCGAAGTATACCTTTTGCAGAAAAATGTATTCAATTTAAGAATGCATTTGTCAATTTTGAAAACATTTTCCTAAAAATTTTCTTGAAAAGCGTAATTTTAGTCAAATATCAAATTACTCAGCTTTTATAATCTGATGCATGCTCTCGATTAAAGATAATGCATAACTTGATTCTACTTCTGAAAGTATAAAAATTATCGCATAACAAAAAACCATTCATCCTGCGTAACCGTCAAATATGGTCGTACAGTACCTGAAACGACAGTCTATCTAAATGAAATTTTTAAAACGTGTGTTTTTTTCATAGACGTACAATATAAATACGTAGTATTAAATTACTAATTACATTACATCGATTGTCAATTTCATAATACTGCAGTACAGTAATTGCATATATATTTGGCACGGCACGAGGAATGTAATGTGCTCCTGTGGATTGAAGTGTTGCTTTAAATTTTCGACAATGTCTTGAATCCAATTTTCAATCGGTGACGCATTATACTGTATCACATCTTTGAGAGCACGCAAATGTTAAAAAGGTGCAATTTTTTTTACCTTAATGTTTAAAATACACTGCTGTAATTTATTCAGCACTGCAGTACAGTATAATTAAATTTCGTCTATGGTTTCGTTTTTTTTAAGTCAAATTTCTCTTGCGATTGCTGCATGTAACTCGCGCGAAAAAAGAAACAAACAATAAGGCTGAGGCATTAGCATTCAGAAAATCCCCATTAAACGTTTGAGAGGTAAGCGAACATTTCCAATTTTTCGACTCCCGAAAAGAAAATATTCATAGTGTACAATGAAGCTATCGTGCATTTGAAATACTGTAATTCCTAAACAATACAGCAATAAAATGATGAACCTTTCTCTTCAAGAAGCTGAATTAATTTACATCGACCTCGACGTCTTTTCTTCGTATATAAAATGACCTGCTGGGACAATATCTTCGATGACCACTCGTTGCATCATATAAGGGTCAATATGTAAATATTTCTCAAAATAAAGGACACACCGTACATAAAGTCTATTTCTGGATTTGTTTTCTTATCGCGGTCTGTGATCAAAACGTGGGAAAGGTTTGATGTAATTCTGTATTTCGCTTGGTTATTTGATAAGTATTATGAGCTTTGTAAAGCATTCAGGATGAATGTGAGGCGCTCAATTAAACATATGAATTATTTTAGGCATTAAAAAGAAGCGTTCATCAAGGGAGTTAAGAATACGCACTTTTTTGCGTCACTCTCAGTCACAAAGAATAATTTGTGCACTCAAAACATGAATTGCTAGACACGTAACGAGGAAGTAATAACACACTGCTACTCGTAATCGTAATACTGATAAAACGACATTTAATCTCTACACAAATTACAGGATCCAATTGGCTCCAAGCTCATCAATAACGTTTTTCTCGTCGAATTTTTTCTTCAATAAAATTGCAGTGATTCATCAAAAAGGCATGGAAACATAATTGACATTTTAATACTGTACTAAATTATATTGCCGTAATTAATCGAAGTCTCTTTCAAACTTGATTCAACCATAAATGCAATCAGCAGGAAAAGTGTACAGTATTCGCGTGATGAGTGATCCCTTATACTCTTCTTCGGGAAAGCCGAACAGTTTCTCTAACTTTGCGATATATAACCACCTTTTATTTGCATTCAAAAATTAATGCATTGGGGTAAATGCCAGTGGTTTATTCAACTATCGGGTTACTTTTTTATGGGAGAGCAAGATAAATAGGCACAGAATATCATGCTTAGAATAATACTCAGTCTGAAATAGCTGATCGCCTCGTTTTCCTAATCACATTGCTGATCGCAAGTAAAGAACATTCATATTGATATACTAAATCTAGATTTGCCTAAATCTTGTTTCAATCCTTCCACGAGAAACCAGTATAGCTGTTGTTATCAGAATTCAATGAGATCTTTGATATAGATATATATATATATATGCAAAGATTTCAAGACGTCTCTCGAGTCCTCAAATTTTATTACTCTATCATTGTACCGTATTGTTGATTTAGAGAAGAAATGAAATAATTTTGACGACACTCTACTGGTTTATAGTGCATAAATTTGAAAAGTACAGACATGAAGAACTTGTAATAGTACAGTACTGGTGGACTTTCGCATCCTCAACAAAATTCGAGGGGGAAAAAATTTCGTTCAACATAGAATTTCTTCGTAGAGAAACCGCGATAACATGGGGTTAAAACTTAATGGGACCAAAAAATTCGTCATGACAAGATTACAGTTGTACAGAACCTGCATTTGAACATAAAGTCACAGGATGTGCAATATCGTGCCAAAATCGTTGATGAAGTTTAATCATACAGTAGTTGGATGTGATTATTTCCACTTTTGCCGAGAATTTACGCTATTGTAAAATGAATGCGCGTGAATAAATGTAGGAAATATACTTGCATGCACTTTTCTATTTATTTGGATTGGATCGAGGTCATGCTTCAATAAAAACATTAAATTCAGTCATGTGTTGTAGATTTATTTTACTCGCATGCAGTGGGATGATATCAATATTTAACCAACAAAATACAATTTAAATTTGGCGCAAAAGTTTCAAATTTAAGATGAGGTATTCATGAAATTTTCGAATGCCTTAGAAATTCTATTTCAGATACAGTATTTCGATGCAAATGAGAATTTCATGTACGGATCTTCCCTCTTAGCCATCGTAGCTAGAAGATTCAATTGCGCTCGTGATGATAGAACATTATTATTTTTATAACACAAACGGAATTATCTCGATGCCCTCATTTATTATCCCCAGAATTTCTTGTATGACCGAGGCAAGCTTCGCTAAAATACACGACGATCCCCGGGAAAGCGGCCAATTTTCCTTTTGCGTTTCCGTCCTTTTACTTTCGTTGTTAATAATTGCGGGTCACTGACTTTTACACATGATGTGCCTCGTCAACTGATTCCAGTGCTGTATATAAACTGACCTGACCCAGCAGCAGACTCCTCTGTTTGCATGACTATTGGTCACCAAGGAAATGCCCAGCAAACAACTTGAATGCATTTCGTTTTGTGAAAAAGGTATGATAAACGGTTAAGCTCAAAATGTATTGTGAGGTTTCATGGTCCCTTCAGACCATTAATCTTGCCAGAAAAAGGAGCCTGTTTTGTCGCGAGGAAAAGCATGGCATCAAGTACACATGTTTCAGGACACCTGTGATGTTCCTGCGTAATGCAGACTTTGCTATGCGAAAAAATAAAAAAATGTACCCAATATTACTTTGAAACATGGGTGATATATAATGCAAGCCTTTAAAAAAAGAGAAAATCTTTCTGCGCTCTTATCTTACAAAATTGTTGATATTACGGAAGTTAGTACCACACAAAAAGTATTGGCACATGCTTACTCTACCTACACATCAGTACTGTATACCTGTATAGATGGTAAGGATGAGGTGTAAGACAGTTGAACCTCTAATCTAAGTCAAATTTCAATTGACCAGCAAAAAAAATTTGGCTTGGGCCAAGAGGTTTCAACTTAGAGGTTTTGAGTTATAGATCTTTGAGATATGAAACCAAGCATTTTGTTGTGGGAACCATAGAAGAATTGTACAAAATTGTAAATGGTAATATTCTGGGCCTTAAATTGCTCCTAAAATGAGTTGAAAGGATGCTGAACTTTGAGGCAGGGGTTCACTGGCCCAATTTAGCCTGTTGCATCCTTTCAAAGCACTTCAAATACTGTTTTTAATTGCTTTATTTCTTCCTGAATAAAGAATGTCATGGCCTAATGGCCTCAGAAAATTCAACTTATGGAGGTGTTAAAGGAAAAGCCTTTGAGTTAGGGAGGTTTTTAACGCATCCTACCTAATAGGAGAATTCAGACAGGGATTTAAGACTTGAAAATAATTTGGCTTAGGAAGGTACAGTATTTTACTTGGAGACGTTCAACTTTTTCAGGTTCAACTGTATATGAAGTCTACTGAATAAATAAAAAATTTCAGAAAGACAATAGCAGATTACATTACATGCTTAGGAATGAAAGTTGGCTTTTCTTCTGAGAACACTTCAAACAAAATTACACATTGCGAAATAAATCATTCCAAGCTATTCATATGCACTTGAGCAATCTGTATCTGCAATTGAGGCATTATCACTATACTGCATTTATTTCTCCGCGAAGTCGTCTATCATTTATTCGAAATTATCGGCGAAAGATTGAACTCCAAGTTAAAATACAGTGGTACCTCACAGAACAAACTCCTCATAAAATAAACATTCCACAGAACAAACGTTTTTTTCGAGGAAAATCATTTTTTTTTTCACCCTCATACTACGAACAAAATTCGTAGTACGAACTTTTTTTTTCCCACAAAAAATCTGAAAAATTCAAAAATTCGAAATTTTTTAAATATTTCTATAAAGGCTCTAAAAAATTGGAAAAATCAGAAAAAATCATCCACCATAATTATATTCAATTGAGAAGCTATTTACATTATTTAAAGTAGAAAATTTTTTTAATTAGCAATCCCAAAAATTATTTTTAAAAATCCAAATGAATCCTGTACCACTTTTTGAGGACTATTTTCTCTACCAGGTTGAAATTCATCAAATCACTGCATCTGGGGGGGGGGGGGGG